>JAWQFJ010022868.1:0-10000 GCA_034096865.1 Theodoxus fluviatilis | reverse complement strand
CCTAATATTAAGGGTACTGATAATGGCATACTTGAAACTTTGTATATTTTCACTCATCAATTTCTGTGTAAAGACCTTTCTATGTGTGACTAGATTTTATTGCACATTTGATTGTTATGTAAGGATGTACCAATCCTGAAAACACTTATAAGAATTAGTACTGTGCAACAACAACAACAACAACAAGAAAACATTTCTCACAATAGATACATCAAACAAATCAAAAAGATGAAGTGATAAATCTCTGCAGTGAGGCAGTAGCCAAAAACATTTCATCCCATAAACTAGACAATTACCCAGGGCATTTCCACAAGGATGCCATGATGCATTCATTGTCAACCACATTGTCAAGTAACACACTGCATGCTCCTGCATCTCTTGACTGACAGCACCTGTAGTTGTAAAGAAAAACACAAGGGAATTCATGTACCACATGTATATGGCACTTTCACAATGTGCACTACAGCATCATGACTCATGCAAACACATGTCTGTCAACTTAAAAAATTCGAACAAAATCGCTACACGTATTTGTTCAAGTACTCCGCCACTTTTGTCATCCACTTCTGTCCTACCTCAAACTCGGGGAGAAAGCAAGCATGGAAACCTGCAGGTTCGTACTCCAGGTGTACAGTCACACCTGCTCTACGAAGCTTCTCATAGTACATCAAGCCCTCGTCACAGAGGATGTCCTTCTCTGCCACAAAGACTACAGCAGGGGCAACCGCCTTCACACTGGAAGCCATCAAAGGGGATATGTATGGATTCGTTAGGATGGGTTCCAGGCGGGCAGACAACTCTTCATCACCGTAATTACCTCCCTTGGTCTCCGCAACTTCATTCTCCTTTGGTTGAAATTCTAGGGGCAGGGCGCTTAGACTGACAGCTTTGGCATACTCCGACTTCTTCAGAAGGGGGGAGGTGTGATTGTCTGTGAGAAGAGAGGTTACCAGATGCAGGGAATCCCCCAGACCCATGTAGGCGAGCCAGTACTCTGCCATGGCTGTGTGAGTGAGGAAAAGGTGGCCATGCTTGCGGTAGGAAGGCAGGGTGAAGGTGAAGCCTTGCATGACAGGGTAGACCAGCACCTGCAGTTTGATGCGAGGTAGATAGTCCTCAGCTTCCTCACTGAGACGCAGGGAGACGGCCGCAGCCAGATTGCCACCAGCACTAGAACCTGTGGAGTGAAGTCATCTTAGGCAATTTGATGCAATGTGTAACACTTGTTTTGGGAATGTGAACTTACTCAGACATTTAGTTCAAGAGAGTGTTCATTTATTTGAATGTCCCTAGCATGGCAGATGAAGAAAAATCAAAATAGCTGATAAAGGTGTGCAAATTTTCTACTAGAAGAGTTTTTGTGGGTGCAAGGTTTACAGGTGTATGGATACAGTTAGAGTCTTAGTGTTTTGTGCTCCACTATCATTCAGACTCCTGGAGATATATCTCCACTTTCAACCAATGCTGCTTGCCACATAAAGGTCAGGGGTCATGATGACCTGGGGTGATATTTTCCTCTACAAGTTTTTCATGGACAGACTCAGGTGCATTCAATGATGATGATGATGATGATGATGATGATGATGATGATGATGATGATAATGCTGCTGCCGCTGCTGCTGCTGAAGACAATGGTGACAACAAAAATGAAAACGATGTTGTTATTGTTGTTATCATCATGGTAAAAACTTTCTACAGTCTTGGGTGCTCCCTTACCTCCAACAGCAACACGCCTGGGGTCCACCCCATATCTCTGTCCGTTGTGCAGCAGGTGAATGGCAGCTCTCACACAGTCCTCAAAGGGAATGGGGAAAGGGTGTTCGGGGGCAAGGCGGTACCTGCAGAGGCAGGCGGGAGATTTGCCGGCATATGCTGCACACATGTCCTTTGAACTGAAATACATCTTCCCCAGCAAAATGGTCACACTACCAGATACTAATTAAACAAATCCTGATTTTATATTTCAAAAGAAAGACATTTAGTCAAACCAGTTGTTATCTCTCTCTGCCACTCACGAGACCAGGACATGACAACCTGAACAAGAATAGGTACACAGACATTTTCATTTGTTTCAAAACTGAAAGCGATGGGAATGCCCTTACTCAAAATGTATTGGTATCTATTTTGTTTTGCAAACCCAGTTTGATTCCTCTCTCTCTCAAGTGGACAGCCAGGATAATCTAGTGAATGGCAATGTATACCATCACATTTCACCATCACTGTTGCAAACTCCAGAGTGAAATTCCCTAAGTAACCAGATTATTTTGTGGTTGTTGATAAGAATTTGTCCAGAAGATTTGTAAAATAACTTAAATGTGGCTTCACTGTGCAGAGGGCATCATGCACATACTTTCAGAATATTTCAAACGCTAAGCTGCACGCATACTAAATGCATTTCGTGTTTCACTTCAAAATGCCTGTGGGTGAGAGAACAGTAATATACAATAAAGAAGCAGTGCAAGGTATGTTCTGGATATGAGATATCATTCATACTAATGCGCCGTATTCATCACAATAGTGGCGATTACTACTGTATTTGCTGTACTGTGCTGCTTTGCATTTACTGTACTGGGCCCGTATTCACAACGGCGATTTATCGCCGATTTATTTTAACTCCGATTTATTTCTAAACTCAGACGATTCCAACTGCCTGTTCCGCTCTCCCTTGGCTGGAAACCAGTATATATAGCAAAGCGCAACCTAGGATCCTCTGATGAGCATACCTTATTTAACCGATCAAGATAATGCGGGGCTAGGGGATAAATCGAGTGTTAAAAAGATAAATCGCCGTTGTGAATACGGGCCCTGAACAGCTCCTTGTTGTGTTTGACTGCACAGTATTGAACATCCCATCACTGTCGTGCTTCAGGGCAAACTTACTCCACAGACACCACCACCATCCCTGACAGCCTTGCAAGACTTGCTGTCAAACCGTCATATGCATCTGAAGAAAGAAATATGCATTACTGAATATTGTCCCATGATGCTACACTCCACTCTAGCGGCCATTCCCATCCTGCCTCTGATTGCCCAGTCAAAGTATGTGCTAGCTCTCCACCATCTGTACTCAACCTCATTGCTCTCGCATTACAACCATGTGGGGAACAACAAACAAAAGGCAGCCATCCCACTGTTAAATTCAGAACAATGAGTTAGGGGAGGAAGACATGAGAGGCAGTGGCTGGGGCTTAGCTGACAGCTAAGGCAGTGTGGAAATAGCAGCAAGTGGTGGAAATATGGTAGGGGACATCACATGTCAAAGTGTTATCAAGCCTTGCTGTGACTAAAACACCTTTACAAGTCATTAAACAAGTTTCATCATCCAGAGTGGTCATGATGAAGATAATGCAGAACAAAAATTCTTTATAACTGTTGTCTACCTCATGATGTGTGGAGTATGGGGCAGGTGGTGGGGTCAGGAGGCAAAGATGGAAGAGACACTAATATTCTAAAAGGATGTGAGGTAATGTATCAGCATCATGCTTTGCAGTGGTAATTTGCATTTTAAAAATTGACTCCATAAAACTTGTATTAAAAGTTTTTCTCCCAACTATACAGCACTTTTTCCTATTAAAAAATTTACCTATAGGTACTTTCCTTACATCACACCCTATATCCTCTAAGTTTTTTTAGTTTGCCTGTGTGCAAAGTCATGCTGGAGCACTCGAGTCATAGGTCCATTACACTTGGCAACTCCACATTCACTGAAGTGTATCTGCCCTGTTGCATGACTGAAGGCATGAACAGAACTGTGGATGTCAAGCAAACAAGTCTTAGGCATGACTGAAGGCATGAACAGAACCTTGGATGTCAAGCAAACGAGTCTTAGGCATGACTGAAGGCATGGACAGAACTGTGGATATCAAGGGAACGAGTCTCAGGCATGACTGAAGGCATGAACAGAACTGTAGATGTCAAGGGAACGAGTCTCAGGCATGACTGAAGGAATGAACAGAACTGTAGATGTCAAGGGAACGAGTCTCAGGCCAATTTTCAAAATGAAACAGTGCTGGATCAATTGTTATGGACATGCCCTTGCATGAAAACGGACTTTGCAGGTGAGACACAAAAATGGAGAGAGCTGCTACGCACCGACAGATCCATACATCCATCCTCCTCCATGGAAGAACACAAAAGCAGGAGACAACTTTGGTGCTGACTTGGGTCTGTAGATTCTCACTGGAACCCCCTCAAATGTGGTGTCAGTCACCTGAGATTAAAAAAGTGATGCATGATCATGACCAAAACATTCTTATAAATATATATATCAGATATATCAAGATTAGCATCATTCCTCCATGCATTCAATAAGTCTCCTTGGTTATATCATTCATGTAAATTAAATTGATATAGGCTAGAGACATCCTTTCAATTAAAAAACTGTACAACTTTCTTCAACAATTACTCTTGTGAAAGGTATTCAGATCATTTGTGCAAGATGCATGCATTAGTAACTTTTGCTCTAGTATGCATCTGTTGATTCTTTTCTAAAGCACAAACTAGAAATATTTCATAGATAAAGGTAAAGTTTTTTTCTTCTAAAATGGTGACTTTCCACCTATTTATGGGTGGTCAAACCACACACTGTTAACCTCTGGTCATCAAGCCACTCTTATCACCTTCCAATACCATCTCAACTCCCTGAGGAGCATACAACCAGGCTGCACAACTCCCTGGGGAGCATACAACCAGGCTGCACAACTCCCTGGGGAGCATACAACCAGGCTGCACAACTCCCTGGGGAGCATACAACCAGGCTGCACAACTTCCTGGGAAGCATATAACCAGGCTGCACAACTCCCTGGGGAGCATACAACCAGGCTGCACAACTCCCTGGGGAGCATACAACCAGGCTGCACAACTCCCTGGGGAGCATACAACCAGGCTGCACAACTCCCTGGGAAGCATATAACCAGGCTGCACAACTCCCTGGGGAGCATACAACCAGGCTGCACAACTCCCTGGGAAGCATATAACCAGGCTGCACAACTCCCTGGGGAGCATACAACCAGGCTGCACAACTCCCTGGGGAGCATACAACCAGGCTGCACAACTCCCTGGGGAGCATACAACCAGGCTGCACAACTCCCTGGGGAGCATACAACCAGGCTGCACAACTCCCTGGGGAGCATACAACCAGGCTGCACAACTCCCTGGGAAGCATACAACCGGGCTGCAGATGAAGGCGCCAAAGTGAATGGGAAAAACTTCCATAAATGGGCCACACTAGTGGACTGGTCCGAGGAGAGGGGTGTGGACAGATGGCCAAGCTGGCAGGCCATACAAGCTAATGAGCAACAGTAGTAAGTAGCAAGCAATCTTGGTTGGTCAATTCTCAGTGAATTTGCAGTGATTCATTCATAAAGTGATAAAATAATTTGACATTTTGAAAAACAAGAAGGTAAAAACACAGCCAATCAGATTTTGTGTTCCGCCAGTTTGTGTTTCCCGCCAGCTTGACTGTCTTTCTCACACCTCTCTCCTCGGACGAGTCCACTGGTGCGACCCATTTATAGAAGCTTTTCCATTAATCAAAACAATTTTCCAGTTCAGCCCTCACAGGTATCTGTTTTACTCCTGGGTGGGGAGAGACAATGAAAGTGAAGCTCCTTGCTAAGTATAAAACTCTGGGATATGTGCAGGTTTGAACATGGCACTCATTAGCCACAAGCAACCCAGGATAAGCACTTTAACCCATCAGTCCCAAAACATTTGCAAAACTTTATGTATGCATCTGTGCACATAGACTGCACATCTACCAGTACTACACAGGATAACACATGAACATGATGTCACATTTCTGCATCCTGTGTTATTTTTTGTTCATTGACTGTGCCAATAATCACGTACACACTAGTAACCAAAATTCTTTTCACCTCCAGGTCCTGATAATCTTGAGATACAGGCCTCTTGAGGTAGTTCATCAGATATCGTTGAAAAGTCACATGGTTGGCAAGGCCAAGTTTCTCACCAACTCTTCCCTGGAAAAGGAGGAAACAAAAAAATCAAAGCTGGTCCATTTCAAATGGCATTCAGTTTGGGAAAAGCTTGTTTAAAACATAAAGCCCCATACAATTGAGCTGTGCCCTCCCTTGCCACTCTCATTCCAATCTAGCTGTTGGCCATGCCCCAGCAGCTCCCTGTTGAATTCCCCTTCTCAGACTCATTATTACAAGTTCACAGTCATGTGATAACCTTGAGATTCAGCAACATTGGCTTTTCACTTGGTTTGTTGGGCACATTCCTCTCTCTCTCTCTCTCTCTCTCTCTCTCTCTCTCTCTCAAACAAACCACACACACACACACACACACACACACATACACACACACACACACACACACACAATCTCTTCATCACTTTAAGATGAATAAGTTGTATGCCACAGAGCTTTATTTTCACCAGATCAAAATTGCCACTTCATAATGACAGCATATCATTAATAAAGTGCAGCAACTCAGGATGAGTGTCAGATGTGGTTTCACGTCACTCTCAATTCCTCTTTAATGTTGGCAGCTCAGGAAGTAAAACTGGAGGGAGTCTTAAAATGTAAATGGTGCATTAATTAATGCATGCAGATAAAGTAGTGATCATACACAATGGAATAAATTAAGTACTTACTATGAGAGTAATGAGTCTGAGAGTTGCAGTCATGACCTGCAGTCGTGTTGGATTGGCAATGTCACTTGGTACAGGGGTGTAGAGATAGTAACCCATTGCTACAAACAGCACTGCCACCATCACCCCCGCCACAGGACCACAGCACGCCATGCCTGCAACGTTCACACAAACACATAATCTGAAACTGCTAATGGTATGTGGTTTAAGTCCTGCGTTCTGCTTCATTCTATGCCTCTCTTAATATTCCTTTCTCATTGCCATTCTCAACACAGAGATATAATGACTGTAGTCTGCCGCGCTGATTGTCTCAGTGCTTGTAGTCTGTGTTCAATCCCACAACGATTACAGACCCGAGACAGGACTCTTCCCTTTTGCTATTCCTGCATCAACAACTCGTCTAGAAACTCACGGTCACGGCTCAGAGTGAGCAAGAAAGGAAAACACGCAGAAATCACTCCAGGGCTACGATTGCAGCATCTCCACCAGTCTACTTTGGGCACTTCCAAGTTTTCAGTTTACAGACTGCAATAGATCATGCGAGCACAGGGCGCACTTCAAGAAGCGAAGCCCATCAATTTTACCCAACAGTCTAGTTGAGCAAAATTCGTATCCGCACACAAACCAACAATGCATGACCTTACTGTGCTGATGTTCACCAAGCTTCTGCAGACTTTGATGAGAGCTAATGAATGAACAAGTTGCACTGTCCACGCAAGCCTCTGCAAAGGGAAGTCACTCTTAACAGTTAGCACGGAATGAATTATTTTGCACAGTAAAAACAACTGGGTAAAGAGTGAATCGGGTGATAATCCAAGATGTAGGCAATATTTCCTCATGTGAAGCCAAATTCATATCTTCCCTTTGCTTCGCTGGCATTTTATATCTCATGATTTTAATGAACTGTGAAGATAGGTTATAGTTATACCCAAGTATAGTTTTCTTCCATGTTCTGTGATGGGTCTTGTGAGATTAGAAAAGTGAAAATTTCAGAAAAAGCAGTGACATAAATTGGAGATGGAAGAGAAATGAATGAGGCAACTCCAGGAAAATGGTCAAATCAATTGTTTATTTGGTCTGGAGGCACAGACTAAGCACAGTGCAATGCCCAAGTACAGAAAAGTAAAATTAAAATGTGTGTTGCAGAACCTAGCACAGGCATATTAATGCAATGAATTAATATTGTAAGCACACTGCACAATTCTACATGTATATGAGTCATAATATTTGTAGATGATAATCATTCTATTTCACATTCTGCAAGTAAACTGACTGTATACATATGAATAAGTTGGCATTGGCGAAGATAATGCACTGGAGAGCCAAAACAGCCATTATCATGTGCTCATGCTCTTACAATGACCATCATTATTGTTGTTGTACATGTAGTAGTACAAGTAGTAGTAGAAGTATTAGTTGTTGCAGTGGTAGTACTTGTAGTAGTAGTTGTTGTACTGTTGTTATTGTTGAAACGGTCAAAGGCACCTTCCATGAGGATTTGTAGAGCTAGACATAAGTCTACCAAGACAGAGTTTCACATCACTCACACCCTAAAGATGCCCTCTACTGGCAGACAGGTAGTGTTTGGAAGTGACTGTGTGTTTGCTACTGGGGTAGGGTCTAAAGTTTGAAGACCAGGGCCCGTATTCACAACGGCGATTTATCTTTTTAACACTCGATTTATCCCCTAAGCCCCGCATTATCTTGATCGGTTAGATAAGGTACGTTCGTCAGAGGATCCTAAGTTGCGCTTTGCTATATATACTGGTTTCCAGCCAAGGAAGAGCGGAACAGGCAGTTGGAATCGTCTGAGTTTAGAGATAAATCGGGGTTAAAATAAATCGCCGATAAATCGCCGTTGTGAATACGGGCCCAGAGCTATCCAGCTAATGAGGGAAATGTCTCAGCAACACAATCTATATAGAGTTAAAGAAAAAAATTACCACCACCACCACTGTCACCATTGTCACAATTGTCATCATCATCATCATAATTGCTACACTGCTTGATTACAACTTTATTCAGTATGATGACCAATGAGATTTAATTGACATTTAAAATATGGTTTTTTTGCCAGGCTTTCTTATCATTTAGTTAATTTGGCTGTGATTATTTGAGCTTGTCAGATAAGATACCCTTATTCTAAGATAGTTCATTTCAGGAAAAAAAACTTTGGTTTCTTCATATAATGACTTTAATTCCATGTGTTTGATGAAATATTGACAGCCTTATAGATTATGGATGGCAGTTTAATCACTGACTTGGGAGATGTACAAAACAAAGGCAGCAATATAGGGTTGACAAAGACAGCTTTTTCCGTGGCATCAGTACCAGTCCAAAGGAAATTAGTGTATTCCTTGATTCAAGTCCATGCTACTTGAAGCAAAAAGTATTTGGCATCTAGACATCTTAGGCATTCACTGATAAACTATGAGAACATCCAGTAAATGTGTAAAGTGTGTCAATCACCAGCTTATAGAAAGGAAAGTTATCATCGATCTTGACTGCAAACACTATCAAATGCAAAAAGCTTTAAGTATGTTAAATCCACACTTTCAACTATACACTGTTGCAAAAAAAAGAAAGAGAGAGAGAGAAAAAAAGTATATCAAACTTGTTTAGAACTTCAACAGATAGATACTACTTGGCATCTAGAAATAACTTTATGCATTGTAGAAAGTGAAACTTTTGTCACGACTTGGTTTAGTATTTTTTAACTGTAAGAAATTATAGAGAATGTTGTCTCTGTGGTGATGCGCCTTTAAGCGTTATGCGCTGTCAGCACTTGCTGACTATGCATTTTCAGAACGTTTTGCTCGTGTTTTGTGTTATAGTTCTGCAGCGGCTCGTGCAGAACGTTTTATTTTTTGGGTGCATAATTGGATTGTTAACGTTCCGCATCACTTATAAATAGGGAGGAGGATAGAGATAGTGAAGGAGGGAGAATTGATTCTAAGAACTGTCGTGGTTAAGCCTGCTGGGCGGTTTTTAAACATTTATTTAATTTGTAATAATTATTTTGTTTTCTTTGAAGTTTTCTGTTGTGTTTTCAGTTATTGAGAGTTTTTGTTTGAAAGTTGTCTGTGTAATAGTCGATTGTTTTACGTCGGGTTTGGTTTGTGACGTCTCTGTCTTTAAATGTGGTTAGTGACTGAGGAAGGAATTTCCCTTATTTTATTTTTTTTACTGTCCGGTTGGGAGTCGAACCACCCTCCACCGACCCCAACCGCGACAACTGTAATGTATGTCAGGAATAAGAAAGAAAAATCACATGCTAACTATTAATAATTAGACAAAAATGTACATGTGTACAATATTAGAACTTGTAGAACTCATATGGCATCCGGACAATGCTGTCAATAATCAGCATCAAATGGCAATGTT
>JAWQFJ010022865.1:0-7500 GCA_034096865.1 Theodoxus fluviatilis | reverse complement strand
TAGGAGCCAGGGTCGGAATCGACGGGAGTGGGAAGTACGGAGGGCATCAGCAAGGCCCGTAGGGAGCGGCTGTTTCTCTCCCCCAGAATGGGTGGATCGGGTACAGCTTGTGCCATGCGTGGGCTGGTTTTGGTCATCGCCTGGTGGAGTTCTCCGACCCAGGAGCGCAAAGGAGGGTTGTTGGGGTGGTGGGTCACGACAAAGGGGACCCGCTGGTTCTTCTTTTTGGCCTTGTATAGTAAGCACTCTTGTCTGGACTTAGTGCTGACAATGGTCCTGGCCTTGGTGATGGTAGGAAGGTGGTGGCCTCGGGCTCTGAGCTGATTTTCCAGTTCATCACATCTCTGATGGAAGGTGTCAGGGCTAGAGCACAGTCGGCGGAGACGGAGGAAGAGGCTGTAGGGGAGGTTTCGGATGACGTGGTGAGGGTGGGAGGACAGACTGTGGAGGTATCCATGTACATCAGTGGGTTTGGAGTAAAGGTCAGTTTGGAGGAAACCATCTAGCAGGGTGATGAGGATGTCCAGAAAGGGTGCTGCTTGGTCATAGGACTTCAAGGTGAACTTGATGGAGGGATGGAATTGGTTGAGGAATTCCGAGAATTGTTGGAGCTCGGCATCCGAGCGGGTCCACAGAAGGAATATGTCATCGATGTATCGTTTCCAGGTTGTTGCTGGCACTGGCACGGGGCTGTTGGCTAGGAGATGGTCTTCGAGCCAGCCCATAAAGAGACAGGCTGCACTCGGGGCCATCGGGGTTCCCATCGCTGTTCCCATCACCTGTCTGAAATGTTGGCCCTCAAAAGTGAAGATGTTGTTGGAGAGAACATGGTTGGTAACCTGAAGTACTGTGTCGACAGGCGGGGTATTGGGCAGTCTGTGTCTGGTCAAGAAGTGCCGTAGGGCAGTTTCCAGTTCCTTGTGGGGGATATTGGTGTAGAGTGCTTGAACATCAATGGTGACAAGTCGAGTATGTTTATCAAAGGGTCCAAGCTCTATATTCCATTGAGACAAAATTTGTAGCATGTGGGTGCTGTCTTTGATGAAGGATGGTAGAAGAGTGACATATTCTTTTAGCCAATCATCCACAAGCCTGGATAGGTTCTCTGTGGGGCCAAAGTATGTTTATCAAAGGGTCCAAGCTCTATATTCCATTGAGACAAAATTTGTAGCATGTGAAATATATATATACATATATATATATATATATATATATATATATATAGATAGATAGATAGATAGATAGATAGATAGATAGATAGATAGATAGATAGATAGATAGATAGATAGATAGATAGATAGATAGATAGATAGATAGATAGATAGATAGATAGATAGATAGATAGATAGATAGATAGATAGATAGATAGATAGATAGATAGATAGATAGATAGATAGATAGATAGATAGATAGATAGATAGATAGATAGATAGATAGATAGATAGATAGATAGATAGATAGATAGATAGATAGATAGATAGATAGATAGATAGATAGATAGATAGATAGATAGATAGATAGATAGATAGATAGATAGATAGATAGATAGATAGATAGATAGATAGATAGATAGATAGATAGATAGATAGATAGATAGATAGATAGATAGATAGATAGATAGATAGATAGATAGATAGATAGATAGATAGATAGATAGATAGATAGATAGATAGATAGATAGATAGATAGATAGATAGATAGATAGATAGATAGATAGATAGATAGATAGATAGATAGATAGATAGATGATAGATAGATAGATAGATAGATAGATAGATAGATAGATAGATAGATAGATAGATAGATAGATAGATAGATAGATAGATAGATAGATAGATAGATAGATAGATAGATAGATAGATAGATAGATAGATAGATAGATAGATAGATAGATAGATAGATAGATAGATAGATAGATAGATAGATAGATAGATAGATAGATAGATAGATAGATAGATAGATAGATAGATAGATAGATAGATAGATAGATAGATAGATAGATAGATAGATAGATAGATAGATAGATAGATAGATAGATAGATAGATAGATAGATAGATAGATAGATAGATAGATAGATAGATAGATAGATAGATAGATAGATAGATAGATAGATAGATAGATAGATAGATAGATAGATAGATAGATAGATAGATAGATAGATAGATAGATAGATAGATAGATAGATAGATAGATAGATAGATAGATAGATAGATAGATAGATAGATAGATAGAGGGAGAGAGAGAGAGAGAGAGAGAGAGAGAGATAGGTTCATCCACAAGCCTGGATAGGTTCTCTGTGGGGCCAAAGTATGTTTATCAAAGGGTCCAAGCTCTATATTCCATTGAGACAAAATTTGTAGCATGTGAAATATATATATATATATATATATATATATATATATATATATATATATATATAGACAGATAGATAGAGAGAGAGAGAGAGAGAGAGAGAGAGAGAGAGAGAGAGAGAGAAAGACAGAGAGAGACAGAGAGAGAGAGAGACAGAGAACACATGTAGACAAACTGGCAAACGTACTGTCCAGACAAGCGTTATTTGCAGGAGTTCCCCTTATTCCACTCAAACCAAAGTAACCGCTGTCACATACTCTGCTGTTACGACCACGCCCGCTCAAAGCCAAAGAATCTATCCAGACCTCAGACTGGGGGTACCCACAGAACAAGGACGTAGTCGCGGTACTGCAGGCAGCGCATCAGGCTGTCCAGGTGGTAGGACCTGAGACGGGAGCACTGCAGGACCCTCGCGTCCAGGCTGCAGCGCTCTGGACACGTGCTGGACTCGAGGTAGGCCGACAGGGACGCGGGCACTCCGCACAGCAGCGCCAGCAGCAGCCCCACACCGCCTGACTGCATGCTGTCTCCTGAGCCGCTCTGTCAACAAGCAAGGGGAGCTAGGGACTGGGCAGTGTGTAGAGGAGGAGGAAGTGCTGTGGTAGACGCGACGAGCCTTAAAGGTACCAGAAAGAGAGGAGGAACGGAAGATAGAGGGGAAAAAACCCTGCTTATGTGTGTGTCCGTGCTTTGGTGCTGTCCTTACCACACTCCTGTATGGCTCAAAATCTTGGGTCTTGTTCCACCGACACCTGAGGCTCTTGGAACGCTTCCACCAACGCTGTATTCGTACGATCCTGGAGATGCATTGGAGCGACTACATCACAAATGTTGAAGTTTTGGAACGGTCTCAACTCACCAGCATAGAGACCATGCTTTTGATAGCTGCGGTGGGCGGGCCATGTTTCTAGAATGGAAAACCACCGCCTGTCCAAAGTAGCACTATTTGGTGAGCTTTCTACTGGTCGACGTGACAAAGGGGGCCCGAAAAAGAGATACACAGACTCTCTCAAGAAAGCCCTTATCTCCTGCAACATCAATCCTCGACAGTGAACCTCCGTCGCTGCTGACAGAGATGCTTGGCGCCACACCATCAATGAAGCCACGGCAGTGTTGGAGAGCAGGGACACACTGAGGGAGAAGCGCCAGAATAGAAAAACCGAGAGGGCGTCATGCTGGACCCTGACCAGACCTTCCCTTGCGGCCGCTGGGGTCGGGCTTGCCGGTCCCGTATCGGCCTCTACAGCCACCAACATGTCTGCAGTGGACGTGGACAGCAGCGTCGACCCATCTTAGTTCGCGAAGCACCGCCATATAGTATCTTTTGTGCGCACGTGCATGTATGTATGCACGCGTGATATGTGTGTTTGTAGTGTGGAGATAGGAGATGGGGTAGGGGTGGTGAGAAAAGAAAAAAAAAGGGACGGGGATAAAGTGAAGAGGGCGAGTAAACAGAAGAGATCAATTGCAAGCAACCAGCCGGAGTTTGTGACCGACCCAGACAAATCTCTCTCTCTCTCTCTCTCTCTCTCTCTCTCTCTCTCTCTCTCTCTCTCTCTCTCTCTCTCTCTCTCTCTCTCTCTGGATGTCTGAACGCAACAATAATGTCTCGCTACTGGCAGAGGACAGACAGTTTTGATGCAGAAGACTCTCAGCACAAGCTGCCTTGCTTTAGCATTCGGTTGATTGGCCTCACCCCAGGGTGTATGAAGTTGTATTTTCAAGTCCTGGAGTCTCTTCCGCCTTCTTTCCCACGTACAGCAAGAGCGCGTTAGTCAATGACGTCACCGCAGATTTTGATGACGTGTCAGCACACTTTGTTTTCAATTCATACAAATAAATAATCACCATGGTAGGGGGGTTATTATCTGAGCATATACAGTATGCTTGCGAGAGGATGGATGGATGGATGGAGTTTAAGGGCCTATCAGCCTTGTAGGCTATATGAGGCCACAGCGTTAAGAAACACTTCCACCATGTTAATAGAACTCTCCGCGACAGCGGAGTATAGTACAATTCACCAAACTAGTGACATAAAAATCAATAAAATCGAGTCCCACAGCCCAACAGCCAGCAAAGGCAGTGCATAGCTTTAAAACACGAAAAAGCATAATGACGAAAGGGCAAAATTTCACATCTTGATGTCTTTGACACCGACAAAGCATTGAGGGATAGGTGGACGGAGCCCAAGGGCTCATCAGGCTTTAATGTCATTCAAGGCCACAACATACTTTCACCAAAGATTATAGGTTACATAAAGATAGTTCATTAGCTCATTCTCGTGAGGGTCGAGACACGTTGCGCCCCAAGGTGACAGCACCGAAGGGTAAACTATAGTCCGTTTCAACATTGCACTGTATTTAGTCACATGATTATAGGATTTAGTGGAGACTTCGCACAAACATGGTGGAAAAACACAGGTTTTCGAGTGACCACTAATTCTAAAATTTCCGATAACGTCATCAACTACCAAGGTTGAAGAACGAGTGACGTCACTATTTGACCGATTTGAAGAAGAATAATTTTTAACACAGAGAGAACAGGGTCACCAAACGTTGCAATCACGTCGACCCGTGCACACGTGGTTCTGCGAGTGACCTGCATTTCGATTGTTAAAAAGTAGGAGCTTTCAATACCTTTTGATGCATTCAACATACAGCTTTGATAAATTAATGCTGTTCATGGTTTACATTTTCTTTGGATGGGGTTTCTAGAGTCCCCAAATTCAGCTTTTTCTGCGCGAAGCGAGACTATGTCCACCATTTTAAATGTGCAATGTTGAAACGGACTACAATATCACGCACATGCGCAGAAGCTAACCCTTCGGTGCTAGCCGCTTGGGGCGCTGCAATTTGAGCTGCTTGTAACTTCAAAGAGCAAAAGCTCGGCATGAACTATCTTTGTGTAACCTATAATCTTTGCTTTCACTGAATAGAAATGTGTAAATAAAAGATTACCACAGAAGAGGTAAGTAGAGAAATATCGAAAACAACTAAGATATAGTACAACTCATAAACGAGAATAATACTCAGAATCTAAAAAAAAAAATTATCACAGAAAGAGGGTCTTTAAAAATGTCTGACAGACTGCTCGACCCACTCCGTAGATGAGCAAATCGAGGGCCCTCCACCAGAACGTGCCGCATGGTGAGCCTGCACTGGATGGTGCGGCACTCCGGTGGAGGCTCCGACCGCAACAAATAGGAGCGGTTCAGAACAGAATGGCCGATTCGGGAACGGCAGAGCACAACTTTCTCTCTTCTCCTGAGCGATGTGGGGGAGAGTCGCTCACCCCACACAGAAGTTTGTTATGTGCCCTGCCGTCCCAGTCGGCCCGACACAGGTTAGAAATATATTTATTAATACGGGGTACCAGGTCGCCTGCTGGGACCCTGCCCGGTGACACGGGAAGGGAGAGAGCAGACTTGGCAGCCTGATCTGCCCTCTTGTTCCCCGGGATGCCCATATGGCTAGGGACCCAGCAGAAGGAGACCTCAGTACCCCCACACTGTGGTCGACACAGATGAACAAATATACCAAAAAGATAAGGATGGGAAATCTCCCTACCCCGCAGAGTATGTAAGGCCGAAAGCGAGTCAGAGAACACAAGGCTCGTGGCAGTCTCTTGCTCTGGACTACACCAAGAGCGGCCTCAAGTGCACTAAGCTCGGCGGAGTAGATCGAAGTCCCATCTGGAAGGCGAAAACGCAAGACGGAGTCGTGGGCGACAACAGCTGCCGCCACACAATCCCCATCTTTCGGACCATCTGTATAAAATCGGTAAAATCTCTGTAATAGAATATTATTTCCCGAAAATCACTGTTATAAATGTGAGGGAGGGCAGCACTCTTGAGAAATCTCGTCAATTGTAATAAAACAACAGGCTCAGGCATGAGCCATGGCGGTGACATATACAAAGGATAGGTAAAATTTTTGTCCAACCTAATGTTTGCCGCCGCGATATCCTCCTCAACTCGTAACCCCAACGGGGGGATACAGTTGGGCTTGGCCGCTAACAGAAGTGGAAACTTCGGCCAGACAACACAAGGATAAGTGGGATTGGTCGGGTTAGAACTGACACGAAGTACGTACAGTAACGCAGGCTTGCGCCTACGTAAGCTAAGTGGAGGCTCGCGTGCCTCCGCATACAAACTCTCCACAGGAGAGGTGCGGAAGGCACCGAGGACAGAGCGTACACGCTGATGGTGGATTGGGTCAAGCATCGCCAAGTACGACTGGCGAGCTGACCCATACACAAAACAGCCGTAATCTAGTTTGGAGCGTACCAAGGCACGATGAAGTAGTCGTAAAACACTGCTACCACCTCCCCAGTGGGAGTGAGCAACTACTCGAAGTAGGTTGAGTGCCCTGGTACACTTCACACGTAAATATTTTATATGTGGTATGAAAGTTAAACGTCTGTCGAAGAGGATTCCAAGAAACTTTGTTTCCTCCATGACAGGCAAAGGGAATGTATCTAGAAACAAAACGGGATCAGGGTGTAATCTGCGACATGCACAAAAATGCATGCACACATTTTTTGATGACGAAAATTATAAACCGTTCGAACCGACCAATCCACAAGACGATTGAGAGACAGTTGCAACTGCCTCTTTATCCCTCCAGGTTTACTGGAGGTCCTACAGACTTTATCCCTCCAGGTTTACTGGAGGTCCTACAGACTTTATCCCTCCAGGTTTACTGGAGGTCTTACAGACTTTATCCCTCCAGGTTTACTGGAGGTCCTACAGACTTTATCTGTGTGTCTGTCTGTCTGTCCCGACTCCACGGCTTATATCTCAAAAACAACTAAACGGATTTCCTTGAGATTTTGCACACTAACTGGAAGTTAGGTCCGATTGAATGTATCAAATTTCCAGAATTAAGGCTTGAAGAGAAAGTGGTTTTTTAAGGTCGTACACTCGAGAGCGCCTCCCCAAATACTCGATTCATGGAATGGCCAATCTGTGACGTCATCAACAACGTGACGTCATTTGCGAGTAGAGTTTTGATAAGGATGAATTTTGAGAACATTGGTGAAAGGATAAAGAAGGATTTTTTACGATGCAAGTGGTCAATTGATGGAATGGCGACCCACTCCACAGCCACGTCTCTTTCTCGCTGTATCTCGCGTGGTAACAGATGCGC
>JAWQFJ010022864.1:7500-33191 GCA_034096865.1 Theodoxus fluviatilis | reverse complement strand
CTGTCCTGTAGACCCACCTCCAGTCTGTACTGTCCTGTAGACCCACCTCCAGTCTGTACTATCCTGTAGACCCACCTCCAGTCTGTACTGTACTATAGACCCAGCTCCAGTCTGTACTGTTCTGTAGACCCACCTCCAGTCTGTACTATCCTGTAGACCCACCTCCAGTCTGTACTATCCTGTAGACCCACCTCCAGTGTATACTATCCTGTAGACCCACCTCCAGTCTGTACTGTCCTGTAGACCCAGCTCCAGTCTGTACTGTCCTGTAGACCCAGCTCCAGTCTGTACTATCCTGTAGACCCACCTCCAGTCTGTACTAGTGCCTGTATCAAACCCACTGGCTCCCAGTCTTGTCATAGTGCATCTTACCTCTGTAGACGTGTGGGGGCCACCTCCAGTTCCTGTACCCCTATGTCCTCTAAGTGGCGTCCCAGGCACACTCCAGGCAAGGTCTGTAGCTGGATTCCTGTATCCGGATCACACGCACCCTCCAGTGTACTACTTATCCCGTGCTCGTAACAAACGTTGAGGGCCCTAACCCTACACCTTCTGTATCTACAATACGACCCACTGCAGCTTTCCTCAGTTCATGTACTCAGGTTCTGTAGACCGCGCACAAAGAATCCTAGTCACAATGTGGTTCACTACTCTCGTATTTGTGGTGAGATCCTCCTACCTCCAGTATCTACTACACATACTACAGACCCATCGCCTCCCAGTCATTGGTACTATCATGTAGACCCCCTACTCTACTCTGATCGTGATGCTGTGCCTTCATAGAACCTGTCCGTAAGCGATCCAAATCTGTAACTAGTCCTCGTGTGGACGCCTTACTCCGCCTTCCAGAAGGTTCGTATTGGACTATTACGTTACCCAGCTCCAGTGCATGTGATCTGCTCCTGCAAATCCCAGCTCGATGTGTACTATCTCCTGGACACGACCCAGTCTTCGCCAAGTTCTGTACCTAGGTTCACTCATGTAGGAACACGACTAATACATCTCACTCTTGTGTAGCGCTAAGCCCGCATGGAATATGAATCCGCACACGCTCCAGTCTTTAAGCATCCGTGCAGGATTCTCTCCGGTAGGCCCATCATCGTGGCTGGCTCAGCTAGAACCGCACAACCCGCTTCCAAGCCGCCCAGGCTAAGAATATCCGGCTATAAGAGTGTCTCTGGTACTCAGATGCATAAGGTACACCCCCTTAGAACTCACCTTGGGTCACAAAGCCTCTCTCAGCTTGGAGGAACCATGAGATGGACAAGAAGAAAAGTGGCACCATTTCGCCATTTTCGACACCGTCTTCGGGAGTACACTTTGCAGTCTTCACCTTGAAACATATTTTCGCAAATCGACGCCGTGTTTGTATCTCTGTATGCTAGCAGCAAGTACGATTGCACTTTTCTCTCGTGCTACAAACTTTGCATTGGCGTAGCATAAAATACGGAAGAGTGGATGATAGCAGGTATCCCCGCCGTGTAGAATCATCGCGAGTCGACACAGAGATATACGTCAGAGATTGTTTCTCCTATGCTAGACAGCCTTAAAGTTTTTTGGCCCCTGCCATTTGTTCTAGTCATGAGCTGCTGATAAGGTTCGATGTCCGTATCTATTAGGATTTTAATAACTTTGAGTTTAATACCACGCGTGTTTGCTCGCTGTTCCGTGGTTGTGCTTTCGGCAACCAGTTCGGGCCTTGTATAGCAATACTATATTCGACATTGATTACTTTGTTTAGTTGGTTTCGCCAATAAAGTCAAAAATCAGCATTGTTTACGGGTTTGGCTTTGTCGAGAGATAGACTGGGCGTAGACAACGTTTTTCCAGAGAAACTCGACACATTATGTGCCCGGATCACCCACCCCATGTTCCACGGCACTAAACCATGAGTGCTTTTGATTTCGATCACAGCCGGTGCACCGTCATTAATCTTCGCCCGCCCTTACTTGACTCCCCTCTTCGAAGACGAACAGCCCGAGAGACATTATGCAACTCCTGTTATGCCATCCTGTCTTCTCTGAATCCTGGCGCTTGGCCCTGTCAAGCTCCGGCGCGTCACTTGTAGTCTAGGGACACATCCGTGTCGTGTTGTTTTCTGATCTTAGCGCTTTCGAGTCTACACGAGTCTGCGGCCAGTCCTCTTCATTACCCAGATCCCAGTCCGTTCTATTCGCTTCTATCTTCCTTTCTCCTGCTCCTCGTCTCTCTCCCCTCAACATGAACTCCAATTCCGTGCTGTCATCTGTCCTGTCTGTACGTCTCGGTCCGTCGTGGTCCGTCTGATCCTGGGACTGGGTCTGGGATCATAACGGTAGAGAGATGACAAGAAGCCCGGCAGGGACTTCCGGTCCGCCAGGTCCGTCGTCCGTCCCTCTCCGTGGTCCGTGTCTCAGTACACGGCAACCTAAATCCCAAGTGCTCCGTGCTCGGTCTCCAAATCTGGGACTAGCCCTCTGGAACTTCACGAAGTGCACTACTTGGGAGGTCTGGTTACTCACTCTGTCAGCGTTTTTAGTGGCGGGCCCTTAGCCTTAGGGAATCAACGTCGTTTCCCTTGCTGCTGTCTGGTCCCGATGACTCCCCATGCTTCATAAGCTACTGGTCGGTCTCACTGGTCTGTTTCTGGTGTCTGTCTCTGTCGGTTTCTTGGTCCCATCGGTCTGTACTGTCTGTTTCTCTGCTGTCTAGGAAAATGCTATTGCATGCTAGCTCATGGAGTCCCTGTAACTGCCTGACTGTCTCATAGAACCTCATAGAGTCTAATACCTTAGCAGCTTGCTGTACGCCCTAGAGACAATCTTCGAGTCTAGGTGTCTCTTCGTTCCTTTGTCTGCCTTTCTTGTCGTCTCGGTCCAGTCTTCTGTCTCTCCATCAAGTCGCTGTCACAAGAGTCATAAGATGGCCGTCTAGGCCCTTCTTGTGTTCACTCTCCCTCAGTCTCACGACGGTTAAGGGTTGTCTCTAGATACTCGATCCCATCTAGCCTACATCACTTCGCGTGTGCAAGTTCGTCTTTGGTGACCTTGCCAGATGTGGCGCCGAGGAATCGGTCGATTATCCTCGCACGATCTTCCTCATTCAGTTGTACTTGTATCTGCATATATCGTGAACCTGGACAAGAGGCATCTCAGCTGTTAGTAGGCGTGAACCACTCATTTCACGACCGAGTTCAGCCCTCGACAGTAAATAAAGATGGGCTAGAGGTGTTATTAGAACCAAAATCATTACTACTGTACTTCGTCCTGATGCATACAAGGTGTAGGTAAGCCAACGCTTTGGGCCAGAGTGTGTACGACAGCCCCTTTGCTGGCCCCACTATTAGGGAATGGTAAGTAACAGCTTGACGGTGTGTCCCTCCAGTTTGGTGTGCTCCCAAACCCTGGCCACGCTCCGACGTTGTAACCACACATGGCATAGAGGAATTACACCGCAGATCGTAGCGCGCAGGGAGTCAACCCCCTGAAGCGCTATGGAACGTCAGACCTGTGACACCAGGACAGCAGTTTTTTGATAAGCAATACTAGCACGGCCATCTAAGCTAGACGGAGTGCATCGTGGTAAGACACTACCACACAAAACTGCGTGGCTAATCGCTGCCGCGGGGGAGTTGGGTGCGTTAATGTGTTCTACGAAGTGTCATTTTAACGGAGTCGGATTCCCCCTGGCCCTTGTCGCGTGTCTACATATAGGGATCGGGCAGCAGTTTGTCATAATGCTTCGTGTAGATTCAATCACTCGTTGTCTACTGGACCGTATTCAGGTAGGGCTCTCGCTGTTACTTATTCCTGGCAGTGTGTTGGGAGGCTTAGACTTCTTTTTTTTCCTCTCCGTCAGACCAGTTCGGCAGCCTATAGAGAGCCCAAACAACGTGGATGTTGACCAGGCTGTGGTTTAGTTATTTGATGCTCTTGCACGATGTGAGACTGGCCCATTGATGCTATGGACAATCAGAATGATTTATGTTTCTTTGTAGACAGAAGGACTCTCACGGCACTTAATGACACAAGGGTGTTGTTTTCTCATACGACCTTTATTGGATGGCCACTGTTACTTTTCTCGAGATCGATTTCATGTTAATCGAAGAGGATACTACACTTTTTTCGGTCCGTAAACATCTACTCTAGCAATTTTCTATTTGATTTCGGAGTGCAACCTGTCTTTGGGGGTTGCTGATTAAATGAATAGCACACTCGCAAATCCCAACAAGTATTGTTCTACAGCATACTCAAAGAATAAAATCGACAACCGTCACAGTCGACGAGACGGGAGGTACAGAACAATAGAAGCAGGTGACCAATAGATATTTTGTCCTAAAGGGTCATATACATAGGTATTACAGTCACGCTAGCGTCGTACCGCGAGACGCAATAGCAGCAATAAAGTCGTTTAGATTGTTTTTGGCATTCTTGGAAATGGGGTGTATCAAAGGAAAAATGCTTTTGTACACAAGTTATTTTATGGTTTGTTTTTAGAATTCCCACACTGGGCAGGGAAATCTATTTATGCCGGGATAATAGCTATAGGATAAGTAAATGGATTTTTTCATCAGTAAAACTCGTACGCCAGTCGGTATCTTGAAAGATACCCCCGACGATTTCTCCAATTTGGAGCGATATTGATATGCCCATTTCGAATTTCAGGTGCAGGTCGCAAATGTGCGAGACAATCCGGAGTATAATCCAAACCCTCTCGGCCATACTTCGCAGGCTCCCTGGCAGACGACTCATTGCTTGCGCGCACAAACTTGAAATTTTACCCATGTGGGGTTGGCACTTGTTAAGGTGATCATATTGACGCTTTCTCGATTTCATAATGTTGGTGTGGTGTTTACATCTTCTTCTTCCGTTCAGTGTCCCTGTCTCGGTAACAGGAGTTCCTCATAGCTTAGGCGACCGCAGGATGTGTGTTCACGAAGTTCACACGTAAACAGAACGCAACGCTGGGTGAGTCTTGATTCATTCGATAAACTTATTTCTAATGCAGCTGTCGCTAACAAAACCAGCGTTGAATGAAATCCGGTAAAAGTAATCGTCGTGACACCCAAATTTTCACTCCTAGGCACGCCAGAGCCTGGCAGTATGACTCACTCCTTAACAAAGGAGGACTTGATTTATCCTCTAGTTAAGGCTCTCACCTTAACTCTTCGTCTCTCGTCTCTCACCTCTCGTCTCTCTCTCTACTCTCATCTTAGGCTGCAACTCGCCTCACGGCTCGCTCTCGACTCGCTTTGTGCGGCTTTATATACCTAAACACAGGGTCTCCAGAGCTGTTTTGCAGGAGATACGCGACACAGCCTCCCAAAGTCAAGTACAAATTTAGCCCCGACTTGACCACAGTGGCCTTGGGTAATGGACTTTGGGAGGCACAGGAGTCCATAGAATATAAACAAACCGATTGTGCTAGCGATCACTTTCTGTGTATCGATCTAGAGCACCCTCGAGATTTCTCAAAGGCACAATTAGGTGGGCGATGTGCAGCATTGCTCACCCTGGTTAATATTATCTAGACTGTGTTGTCCTGTTGTTTTTACTTTGTGTGTGGCCATAAATAAGCAACGTAAAACCATTTGGTGCGTTCCGCTAAGAGCACGTTGTGGCCCCTCGCCTCCCCACTCCCGTCAGTACAGAATTTGACGCCGACATGAGACATCTCGGATATATCGGCGGTATTTTAAGACGGACACGCCTATGTAGCGCGTGTATATTCCGGCGAGTCATTCTAGTTCACGGAGTTCCGAAGACTTCGCCTACCGGTGAAAGGTGTCTTAGCCCGTTGCAGCATCACGTGAATGGGAAGGAGGTCTGTTCGTCGGTCGAAGTATGATAGGCGTGGAAACAGTGAGGGAGGTCACACCTAACAGGCTTGGCATGAGGGGAATGTGGCCCACGAATGCCTGGTTCCCTGAACAGACATAGCACGTCGACAGTTTAAAGTGGAGATGCCCAAGAACGACTATTTCGAGCAACAAAAACACTTAACCAGTACTATAGCTCATTGTTAGCAAGGACAGACAGAGCCAAAGAACAGTAAACAAGACAGGACCCAGTGTAATCAGTATTCAAGTAAACATAAAAATGTTTTAGATCTGGTAGTCGTGGTAGAAGAATCGGAAATACAAACAGGTACAGACAGTACTATGCCATCTGAATGATTTTTTTTGTAAAAAGGGGAGAACAAATAGTAGTATAACAACAAGAGAACCGACAAGCTGAATTCGGGTTGTTGGCACAGGCACAAGACATGGATGATACAGAAATGAACGCAAGAAGCGAGGTCCACACAATCTAATGACATGAACCTACAGTTCATTGGCGATACCTGTAGGGGCCAACAGGAACGTACATGTCAAATCTGACTACGAGCGATCAGATAGCCCAGGAATTTTCCGATTACCAAGACCATCGCTGCAATCAGGAGCCCATAACGAACAAAGTTACTGATTCGCCCTTACGTGTGAACTAGAATGACCCCAAGTACTGAGCACATGGAAACGAGACGGCACAGGAACACGGTGTATCGTGTTACACGGGTTCACGCCGCTCGTGTACTGTCACGACGGTGACCACAAAAACAATGGCTAGGCGGACCGAGATACGTAGGTACGGGACATGTGAACACAATGGTTCTCAGCAGTGACTAAGAGCACGGACAGTTAACGGACGAAGTGACCTACGTAGCGAGGACGGCGACCCAGTCGATAATCATAATGCGGTAAGAGATGAGCCAGCGAAGGATAGAGGGGAGAGAGAGGGGCAGAGAGAAAGGAATGTGGGTAGGTAATGAAGAAGGAGAGAGAAGCGAGTCAAACAAGAGGCAGGGCAGGGACAGCCAGACATCGAGAAGGAGATCACAGGAGTTGCATAATGTCTCTCGGGCTGTTCGTCTTCGAAGAGGGGAGTCAAGTAAGGGCGGGCGAAGATTAATGACGTGCACCGGCTGTGACGCAAAAGACCTGTCTGAACATGGGTGGTGATCCGAATAAGGCGTTTTATGTCTACGCCCAGCATTAATTGTGAACTTTTCATGGGGAAAACAAATCATAATTATTTATAAAGCCAACTGGTTGCCGATTCACAACACGACAGGCAAACGGTGGTTTAAAAAAGTTTTGAATTAACGGCAGCTATCGTCACTGAAAATGGCAGGCAAAAAACTTTAATGGCTTTCTAGATGCTCGTTTCTCTCTGTCACGCGATGATTCACGGCGGGAATACGAACACCGTTTTAGAATCAACGTGAGGAAAAAACTACTTGCTGTCAGAATACAAACACGGCGTCGATTGTTCGAAATATGTTTCAAGTGAAGACTGCAATGTACCCCCAACGCGTGCTGAAGGTTTCTCTGTTTTACAACTCTGTAGTTATTCCTCTTGTTCTTTTTTCATGTTGTCGTACGGAATTCTTTAATGAGGCTCCTTAGACTTTTCTATTATTGGGGGCCTACTACGTCTTTCAGTATTCACTGTATGGAAACAATAGAGTGCTTGTTTGGCGTTTGTTGTTTCAGTTCATCTAGGTTGAAAAGCTAGACGAGAGGATCTTAAGGTGGCTGCACATCTTCACCAGATACCCAGTTTGACTAATACAGGTTGTTGATCTGTTTGTCAGCGTATGAGTATGATGGCAATCAGCCCAAAACGGGGGAGCACAGATTGATTGGAGTGGCAAGGTTAGGGTGTCTCGCTGAATCCTCGAACTCATGTAAGTTTTAAATATGTGCAGTCCACAGCTAAACTCTTACAGAGGGGCAAGGTGCTTGGGTGGTCCGAGCGAAACCTGTAACCGTCCAGAGACGAGGAGTCCGCGAGTGCACTATCTCAATCGCCGAACGACAGCGAGGGTTATGAGACTTCTGAGGGTGGATGCTTTTTTTCTGTGCTTCCGGGTAATTCGTTGTGTGCTGTAGTAGATGAAGTACAAATACACCTGTGTATGGAGGGCAAACAGTTTACGAATCGTCCGTAAGGCGAGCTTACTCTTTTCCGTCCGGATACTGTCAACTACTAGGACGCGCAAATCAGCGCGGATGGTGTGTTGATATACGACATGACAGATCCGCTTTCTGATAAGCGTTGATGTCTCGTGTGATGGATTATCTTGCTTGGGCAAAGCCTAAATCAGGACTCGGTAGAAGCTTATGTTACCGAAGCTAAGATAAGATGTACTGAATTAATGTATTCCATTGATGGAGTGGATATGTCATTTCTGTGTCGGAAACCCAGTATTCGTTACAGATCTTCGTGATCGAGAACTTGGAGGTGGGTCTAACAGGACATGTAAAACAGATTGTGAAGTGCAAAGGGGAGTGTTTATGTAGTTCACTGATTTCGTGTTTGACTTGCGCTATAGCAATATTCTAAGGGATCGTGCTTTACTGTGTTTGGACTAATCGGCCAATCAAGTGTATGAAGTAGGTTGGTAAACTGGACAATGTTTTGAGAACGACACAATAATGACTTATGTGGGTGTAAGACGTGATGGCTTCCCTAATGGACCTGAAGTTTAATGGCATAATGCGACTTATAGACAGCGGGTGGATGGCAGTATGGGCAGGCGTCCTATGTAGTTTATCTATGGAATGCGTAAGTGCAAACAAGTATGTATTTCTGATAATTTGAAAACATTTGAGTGTAATACTTTGAAGGAGGGTGTGGAGTGAACCTCATCTTACGTATGAAGCTTTCTATCCCTTACCAGGATGTGCTATGTCTACGCTTGCGAATAATCGATGACTGGAGCTAACTGTAGGGTGCTCTTTGATAGTTTCACAAGAAGGGCGAGGGATGTGGCGCGAGGCTGCGGTCATAGTAGCCTCACTGGAGCACGCTGCGATAGTATACACTGGAGGGTGGGTCTAGCGTCCTGAACCACAAGGGCCACGAGTGTTTACTCAGGAGGTAAAGCAGATGCTATCTAGCGGAAGGGGTTTGTGTCTTCTCTAGAGCATGTAATCAGTACCCATTTGGGGCACGACTGTATATTGGTATGGTGTGTCTCATCTAGTGACAACGCATCATCATCGTAACTGCGTAGTGTCTACGACAAGTTCTGGTCTCAAGGGCAGGAAGTACAGCTTATCTTGCTTAACGTATGAGACAGCGCGAGGTGCGGCGTCTACAGGTGATGACCGTGCTACTACGTGCTTCCATTTGGGAAGACTGCGGGCCGGGTTCTTTACACAGACTACGTTTCTTATAACAGGACTATGTGGTGACAAATGGAAATATTGAGCATGGTTGAAAAATGCTGGTCCTATTCCCAAGGAACCATACGATAAGCTATAAACTGACAGGTGGAGTGCTTGGGTAGTGAATTACTCTACCCAAGGTGTTACTATACAATAATCAAATTGAAAAAAAAAGTATTTCAATATATATAACGATGAATCGAGTCTATCCCCACTGTAAGGGAATAAGGATTGTGTATGCATGTCACTGATAGGATATAGGTCACTAACAAAGAAACTAAGTTCGGTAGGTAGGATAACTTCAGTCCAGGATTTCTCAAGCGAGCACTGTTTATACAAAAAGCAAGTCTAATGGCTGCTGGGATTGTTTGCTCATCAATAGTATATACCAAAAGACCCAAAGGAGAAGGTACAAGTTATCTTCCCGTGGGTTGGAGCTCTGGTTACGTTCATAAAGGGGATATCAATGTACATTGCAACATCATTTCCCCACTGAAGTGACTGGAGTGTGTGAAGATCAGAGGAATCCGGTTCCTTACAAGAAAACATGGGGTCGTATAAGGACAACACGGCTCTCTTTCGCAAGTGGGAAGAGAACCAACGAACATTTTGTGGCATTATAGACATGGCTGGTGAGGTATCTTCGTGCAAACCGTCGGTGGGTACACATCTTTATCCTCTCTCCTCGTTTTGCAGTACTTCAAAGTAGGCACATGGAGGTGTGGTGGTTTCTATTTACGCGTACGTTACCAGAGGGTTATTTCGATATCGGTATTTACACGTAAATGTTGCTGATGTAAAGAAGCGACCTTATCAAGGGGTTTTGATGGTGGGGTTTTCATCTGCTCTACACAGGATCTTAGCAACATACACAGAACATCGTCAGGTAGAGCGGTGACGCGATGGAACGGACAATGGGAGCAAGGAGAGGATGAAAAATTCAACAAAACCGCGCTTGATAGGTTCTTGAGAGGCTCAGGTCATCTATCCCAACATGTATCAAGCTTATCAATGACTACGATACAGGATAGCTACCTGATTTAGGGTGCTATAAATAATAAGGTTACAAACGCCTTCACACAGTGTTATACATGGACTTTTGTAGGATCACTATGTCCAAAAGCGATGAGATCGGCAAGGAGGAAGAAACTGCTGTGACACGTCTGAGCGGTTTCTGACGCAAAAGTATAGTCAAGCCCTGTAAGTGACTTGCCTAAAAGTGGGTCAGGTGTTGTTCTCGGGTGGGTCTACAGGATAGTACAGACTGGAGGTGGGTCTACAGGACAGTACAGACTGGAGCTGGGTCTACAGGACAGTACAGACTGGAGCTGGGTCTATAGTACAGTACAGACTGGAGGTGGGTCTACAGGATAGTACAGACTGGAGGTGGGTCTACAGGATAGTACAGACTGGAGGTGGGTCTACAGGATAGTACAGACTGGAGGTGGGTCTACAGGACAGTACAGACTGGAGCTGGGTCTATAGTACAGTACAGACTGGAGGTGGGTCTACAGGATAGTACAGACTGGAGCTGGGTCTACAGGACAGTACAGACTGGAGCTGGGTCTATAGTACAGTACAGACTGGAGGTGGGTCTACAGGATAGTACAGACTGGAGGTGGGTCTATAGGACAGTACAGACTGGAGCTGGGTCTATAGTACAGTACAGACTGGAGGTGGGTCTACAGGACAGTACAGACTGGAGCTGAGTCTATAGTACAGTACAGACTGGAGCTGGGTCTACAGGATAGTACAGACTGGAGGTGGGTCTACAGGATAGTACAGACTGGAGGTGGGTCTACAGGACAGTACAGACTGGAGCTGAGTCTATAGTACAGTACAGACTGGAGGTGGGTCTACAGGACAGTACAGACTGGAGGTGGGTCTACAGGATAGTACAGACTGGAGGTGGGTCTACAGGATAGTACAGACTGGAGGTGGGTCTACAGGACAGTACAGACTGGAGGTGGGTCTACAGGACAGTACAGACTGGAGCTGGGTCTACAGGACAGTACAGACTGGAGCTGGGTCTACAGGACAGTACAGACTGGAGGTGGGTCTACAGGACAGTACAGACTGGAGCTGAGTCTATAGTACAGTACAGACTGGAGGTGGGTCTACAGGAAAGTACAGACTGGAGGTGGGTCTACAGGAAAGTACAGACTGGAGGTGGGTCTACAGGGCAGTACAGACTGGAGGTGGGTCTACAGGACAGTACAGACTGGAGGTGGGTCTACAGGACAGTACAGACTGGAGCTGAGTCTATAGAACAGTACAGACTGGAGCTGGGTCTACAGGACAGTACAGACCTAGCATTTCCACAGAGAAACCCTTGCCTACTGGACTCATTGGGGTCTGTCCTGAGCTGAGTACTGAGTATTGTGCAATGTGTATTGAGTAATGTATACTGAGTATTAAGAACTGAGTACTGAGTACCGAATAGTGAATACTGAATATTGAGTATTGAGAACTGAATAGTTAGTGTTGAGTATTGTGTACTATTGAGTGTTGAGTATTGTGTATTGAGTATTGAGAACTGAGTATTGAGTACTGAGTTTTGAGTGTTGAGTACTGTGTACTGAGTATTGTGTTGAATACTCTGTACTAAGTATTGAGTACAGAGTACTGAATACTGAGTGTTGAGAATTGTATTGAGTACTGAGTTTTGAGAACTGAGTATTGAGTGTTGAGTATTGTGTACTGAGTATTGAGTATTGAGTGCAGAGTACTGAATACTGAGTGATGAGAGTTGTATTGAGTGCTTAGTATTGAGTGCTGAATACTAAGTGTTGAATACTAAGTATTGAGAATTGTATTGAGTACTGAGTATCGAGTACTGAATGCTGAGTATTGAAAATTGAACTGAGCACTGGATATTGAGGACTGAGTATTGCGGATTTAGTATTGAGTAACATTGCGCACCGAGTACTGAGTAATGAATACTGAGTGTTGAGTACCGAGTATTGAGTATAACGAGTACTCAATAAAAGTATTGAGCACTGAGCATTAAGTACTGAGTGTGGAATACTGAGTACTGAGTACTGAGTATTGAGAACTGAGCAATGAGTAATGAGTATAGAGTACTGAGTACCCGTTATTTAGTATTGAGTACAGAGTACTGAGTATTGAGTTTTGAATATTGAGTATTGAGTATTGAGTACTTACTATTGAGTAGTGAGTACCGAGTACCGAGGATTTAGTATTGCAGTTAAGCGGAGCTATCTCACAGCTGTCGAACGGTGGAGACATGATAGGTCCAGATTTACAATCAAAATTTTTTTCATCTGATAAAGCGATTCCTCTTGACAAGATGGTGGTCTTTCGCTTCCATTGCGTGACAATCTTGCATGGAGCAACACGACTGAAATCGATGGAAATATTTGAAAACCTCTCTGGATGAGTTTGCCACTGCACACACCAAGTTTCACGGGGTTCTTGAATTATCTCAAAGCATTTTTTTCTCAATGTGGTTAAAAAACCTATGCGAAGCAAGGAAGGGTTTATCTTCTAATGATGATGACGACGACGACGACGACGAGGACGACGACGAGGACGAGGATGATGGCGGCGGCGGCGGCGGTGGTGGTGGCGGTGGTGGTGGTGGTGATGGTGGTGGTGTTGGTGATGTTGATGATGATGATGATGATGATGATGATGATGATAATGATGATGATGATAGCTTTACTGCCTATCAGCCTATGTAGGCGATGAAAGGCCACTGATCACGAAAATCACTACATTTTCATAGTTATTTGCCTTTTACGAGTCGCGTAGGGAGGCGCGGTGGGTCTATTCTTACTCTCAACTCATAGCGAGGATTATCGACCACGTTCAGAGTGTTTGCCAGACAAATCTTTGCAAGAGACGATAGTGACAGCACATCTGCATGAACATATAGTATAAACTCGGATACTTATACTTTCAATTAATGAAAGCCTGATCTTTTTCCTCCTCCCCCCCCTCCCCCCCCCCCCCCCTCCTCCTCATCCCCACCCCATCCCTCAACCCCACCCACCCTCATCCCCACCCACCCTCAACCCCACCCCGTCTCATCCCTATCTCCCGACCGTGCTGCAAGTTTCTAGTGATGATACATGTATATTACTGCTGCATTTTATCTAACCACGTACTTGATCGATGACCGCATATGATCGTCTCACAGAGCTGTCACTTCGACTAGCTACAACCCTACACTCGCCTTCCATTTCGGTCGAGTTATGCAAATAGTGGCTTAAAGAAAACAATAGAAGGAAGCGACATAACGGAAAAGCTATACGCAGATGATATGTACATGCACGCATTATTCATTTTCACAGCGGATGTGCTAATTCCAATTGCTCACTAACTGTCTGCATGCCACTTCATGGCATAACTCGTTTTGTTTTTTCGGGAGTTTTCAAATTTGCCAGGCCAAATCCCCCAAGGAGTATGCGGGCAAGCATAAATTTAACTCTTTACCGGCACCACCAAGTAAATCAAACAAGGGTACGGCAGGAGGCAAACCATTTGGCTTTCTACCACCAAGTAAATCAAACAAGGGTACGGCAGGAGGCAAACCATTTGGCTTTCTACCACCAAGTAAATCAAACAAGGGTACGGCAGGAGGCAAACCATTTGGCTTTCTACCACCAAGTAAATCAAACAAGGGTACGGCAGGAGGCAAACCATTTGGCTTTCTACCACCAAGTAAATCAAACAAGGCTACGGCAGGAGGCAAACCATTTGGCTTTCTACCACCAAGTACATCAAACAAGGGTACGGCAGGAGGCAAACCATTTGGCTTTCTACCACCAAGTACATCAAACAAGGCTACGGCAGGAGGCAAACCATTTGGCTTTCTACCACCAAGTACATCAAACAAGGGTACGGCAGGAGGCAAACCATTTGGCTTTCTACCACCAAGTAAATCAAACAAGGCTACGGCAGGAGGCAAACCATTTGGCTTTCTACCACCAAGTAAATCAAACAAGGGTACGGCAGGAGGCAAACCATTTGGCTTTCTACCACCAAGTAAATCAAACAAGGGTACGGCAGGAGGCAAACCATTTGGCTTTCTACCACCATGTAAATCAAACAAGGGTACGGCAGGAGGCAAACCATTTGGCTTTCTACCACCAAGTAAATCAAACAAGGCCAATTAAGGCAGTGAGGATAGTCGCTTTTTAAAACGGACAAATGTCAATGGAAATTCTTTAGTAAAAAGTCTTTATCAAGCGTATATCATATAACGTGAGTCTCCACCACGAAATACGTATTGTTTTAATTTTTCGATGAATTATTCATTCATTGCATATCATATGCCACACAACTGCATGCACTCAATGCAAAGAAAAGGCACTGTTGCGATGCTGTATCGTCTTTGAAAATGTCTAGATTCTTTGCAAATGACGAAGATTTGCATGTTAAGGAACTCTCGTGGGTTGGAGGTAAAATAGACTCATCGCGTCTCCCTCAGCGACTCGTCCACATCGAGTAACTAGGGAGATCGAGACTTGACTTGCTCTGCTCTAACCAGCTCTAGCGGTTTTCGTTCTAACCAGCTCTAGCGGTTTTCGTTCTAACCAGCTCTAGCGGTTTTCGTTCTAACCAGCTCTAGCGGTTTTCGTTCTAACCAGCTCTAGCGGTTTTCGTTCTAACCAGCTCCAGCGGTTTTCGTTCTAACCAGCTCTAGCGGTTTTCGTTCTAACCAGCTCTAGCGGTTTTCGTTCTAACCAGCTAGAGCGGTTTTCGTTCTAACCAGCTCTAGCCGTTTTCGTGATCAATGGATTTACATAGCCTACAAAAGCTGATAGGCCGAACATTTTCCTCTATTCTTTCCTACACAGAAAAGATTTCTGTGATCTCAATATCTCAATAGAAAAAAAAGTCTACCCATTTGCAGGACGGTTTCTGACGGGGTCGGCTCTCTATTGCGGAGGGCCGCTATTGCGGGGGGCCGCTGTTGCGGGATTTTTTTGGGTCAAAAGTTCTTAAGGTCATTTTGATTCTTTTGTCCTAAAACGCCTAAAAACCATACAATTTTGGTTACTTTTTTTGAAAACTGAGAAATCTTTTCGGTTTTTTTTGAAAACATATTCCCCAAAATTTCTTGATCGGGTTTTACCGATAGCGCTCAGCCTAGGCCGCACCCGCCACCCCTCCTGACTGACTTAGCCTGTCCGGGGAGTTTCACCTAAACCCGGACGCGTTACTTTTTGTCACGTTTGTGTCCAACATCAGCGTCGGGCCCTGGAGTTAGGGCGTAGGGACCACCCGTTGAGAGTCAAACGTGGGATGAATATAAAGCTTCACCCGTTAGTAACAAAACTTTTATGTTTTTTTAGGCGTTTTAGGACAAAGGAATCAAAATGACCTTAAGAACTTTTGACAAAGAAATACCGCAATAGCGACCCCCCGCAATAGAAAAAACCCCACGAAATAGTTCTTTAAGAAAAAAGTAACAAAACTGTTATGGTTTTTTAGGCGTTTTAGGACAAAAGAATCAAAATGGCCTTAAGAACATTTGACCAAAAAATATCCCGCAATAGCGGCCCTCCGCATTAGCGGCCCCATGCAATAGCGGCCCCCCGCAATAGCGGCCCCTCCCCTTTCTGACGATGCGATGCAACATTTCAAAGACTCGAGTATGCATCAACCAAATTTCACTGCTTTTCTCCATCCGTCACTCAAGACAAATGAGCTACTTTGTATTTAAAAAAATCAATCGAGTAGCAAATTGCGTTTCTTTAGATAGCATCAGCACCTAATATGTGCTGTGGGGACCCTTCTAAAGTTCACCTTCCACAACGAAAGAAAGTTTTCAGCAAAGCAGTTCATCAAAACACGCAACGAACGACATTTTGACACTCACCGGCAATCGTGACGAGGAGCAGAACAAACGTGGAAACACACATTTTTGTCTCCATAGCTCTCTTTCTTCAGTGCACGGTTGACAACGCAAGGTTTCAAAGGACACCGTCTCTCGTGAGAGGAGGAGAGACCCCCTATTTATAAACACTCGCTACTGCGCCCAAAATATCCGCCTCCTACATCCCAAGTGATTTGATTGGCTGGGAGGATGAAGGCGCGTCCCAAGTTAGATCCGGGACGGGAGTAACAGCGAATAGGATTGGTTCAAACTGTCGTGAGCGAATTCGCAACGGGAGTCCTTGAGAAGCGTGCAGGTGTGTCACACAGCCTAGAACAGCAGACGATACTGCCGTTTGTAGCGGATGTTACTTGCATGGGGAAATCATGACTAAACACACAGAGCCACGCTTTGTGGATGGGGTGGGGAAACAATGTCAAACTGGAGTGCTGGTCTGAGTCAAACTTGGCTGACCTCCTAGGATCTGCGTCATGTTTATTACCATCGCGCACCGCGAGAGATGAACTCAATTCGAAGTGCAGGGCAGCTCACTGGAGAGTTTGGAGAACACTCCATGGCGGTAGATATGGAAAAGTTTGTGGAGGAGTGGACAACGACGCGTTCTGGTCGTCCACCTGCGGCGAAATAGGAGAAACTAAAAGTCGGTTATTTGTAGAGCGTGCGAGCGTGGAAGCGAGAGTAAGGTATTCAGTGCTATACAGAGAGATCGGCGTGCGCACAGAAAAAACCACCCCACACACTAAATACTGAAATTAAGGCAGTTGACTAGATTCACGGCACGGGGAGGGGCCGCAATTGTGGGGGGGCGGCTATTGCGGGGGGTCGCTATTGCGGGATTTTTTTTGTCAAACGTTCTTAAGGCCATTTTGATTCTTTTGTCCTAAAACGCCTAAAAACCATAAAATTTTTGTTACTTTTTTAAACTTAGATTTTTTTTTCTATTGCGGGGGGCCGCTATTGCGGGATTTTTTGGTCAAAAGTGCTTAAGGCCATTTTGATTCTTTTGTCGTAAAACGAATTAAAAAAACAACATAAAAGTGTTGTTACTAACGGGTGAAGCTTTATATTCTAACTCCATCCCACGTTTGACTCTCAACGGGTGGTCCCTACGCCCTAAACTCCAGGGCCCGACGCTGATGTTGGACACAAACGTGACAAAAAGTAACGCGTCCGGGTTTAGGTGAAACTCCCCTGACAGGCTAAGTCAGTCAGGCGGGGTGGCGGGTGCGGCCTAGGCTGAGCGCTATCGGAAAAACCCGATCAAGAAATTTTTGGGAAACTTTTTTGAGACAAAAATGAAAAAATGTCTAAGTTATAAAAAGTATTTTTAAAATGGTTTTTAGGCGTTTTAGGACAAAATAATTAAAATGGCCTTAAGAACTTTTGACCAAAAAAAAACCCGCAATAGCGACCCCCCGCAATAGCGACCCCCCGCAATAGCGACCCCCCGCAATAGAGAACCGACCCCCACGGCACAAACTTGGAGGAAGATACCCAGCTGGGTAAGGACGTAGGGGTTGGGGAGGGGGTGGGGGGGTGGGGGGTGGGGGGAAGGGGGTGGGGGTGTGGGGGGGGTGGGGGTGGGGTGGGGTGAGAGGGACGGGAGAGGGGAGGGGAGAGAGAGAGAGAGAGAGAGAGAGAGAGAGAGAGAGAGAGAGAGAGAGAAAGAGAAAGAGAGAGAGATAGACAGAGAGACAGAAACAGAGAGACAGAGAGAGACAGAGAGAGACAGAGACAGAGAGAAAAAGGCAGACACAGATAGACACACAGAGAGACAGAGGCACAGACAGACGCACATACAGACAGACGCACATACAGACAGGCAGACGTACATACAGACAGACGCACAGCCAGCCAGATACACAGAGCCAGACACGCACACACAGCCAGACACTCACACAGACACGCACACAGACACACACAAACACACGGACACACTCGCGTGCGCGCGCGCGCACACACACACACACACACACACACACACACACACACACACGCACGCACACAAACACTGACTCAGACGCAGGCAGATGTGAATATTAACAAACAGACGCACACAGACACAAACACTGAGGCACACATAAAGACACACATACAGACACACAAACACACAACTAGACACACAAGGATGAGACGGAGAGTCACACAAACACGGAGACACACATAAAGACACACAGACAGACACACACACACACACAATTCGACACACGAAGAAGAGAGACAAAGACACACAAGACAGACAGCACAAACACACACAAACACAACAGACACACACACAGAGACAAAGACAACACACACACACAGACACACACAACACACACACAGACACACGAAGAAGAGACGACACACACCACACACACACACACACAGACACACACACAGAGAGACAAGACACACACAAGACACACACACAGACACACGAAGAAGAGAGACAAAGAGTCACACAAACACACAACTAGACACACGAAGAAGAGAGACAAAGAGTCACACAAACACACAACTAGACACACGAAGAAGAGAGACAAAGAGTCACACAAACACACAACTAGACACACGAAGAAGAGAGACAAAGAGACACACAGACAGACACACAAACACACAATTAGACACACGAAGAAGAGAGACAAAGAGTCACACAGACAGACACACAAACACACAACTAGACACACGAAGAAGAGAGACAAAGAGTCACACAGACAGACACACAAACACACAACTAGACACACGAAGAAGAGAGACAAAGAGTCACACAAACACACAACTAGACACACGAAGAAGAGAGACAAAGAGACACACAAACACACAACTAGACACACGAAGAAGAGAGACAAAGAGACACACAAACAGACACACAAACACACAACTAGACACACGAAGAAGAGAGACAAAGAGTCACACAAACACACAACTAGACACACGAAGAAGAGAGACAAAGAGTCACACAGACAGACTATAGACAATGAAACAGCTACCAGTACGCTAATTCTGCAGGTGAAATCTGATCACATCGCCCACTACCCTATCACAAATTCGTCTAAGACAAATGAAGCCAATGAATGAGTGAATGAATGAACGAACGAACAAACGAATGAACGAATGAACGGATGGATGGATGCATGCATGAATGAGTAAATGAATGAATAAATGAACGAATGAATGAATAAATGAATGAATGAATACATGAATGAATAGTAACATGAATGAATTAACAAGTTTGAAGGGTTGGGAAGTTCCTGTAAATATTTTTTGTCTTTGAATGAATGAATTAATGAATGAATGGATGGATGGATGGATGGATGGATGGATGGATTGATGACTGGCTGACTGGCTGACTGGCTGGCTGGCTGGCTGGCTGGCTGACTGGCTGGATAAACAAACGAATACATGAATGAGTGGACCATGTTACGATGTATCATCCATTATAGGCTATGTAAGGCCTATAATCACGAAAATCACTAGAGCAGGTTAGAGTAACAAGTATCGATTCCTCTCGTCATTCGATCCTTACAAATCGCATAGGGAGACGTGGTGGGTCTATTCTCACCCCCAACCCACAGTGGGTCTGTTCTCACCCCCAACCCACAGTGGGTCTGTTCTCACCCCCAACCCACAGTGGGTCTATTCTCACCCCCAACCCACAGTGGGTCTATTCTCACCCCCAACCCACAGTGGGTCTGTTCTCACCCCCAACCCACAGTGGGTCTGTTCTCACCCCCAACCCACAGTGGGTCTGTTCTCACCCCCAACCAACAGTGGGTCTGTTCTCACCCCCAACCCACAGTGGGTCTATTCTCACCCCCAACCCACAGTGGGTCTATTCTCACCCCCAACCCACAGTGAGTCTATTCCTACCCCCAACCCACAGTGGGTCTATTCTCACCCCCAACCCACAGTGGATCTATTCCTACCCCCAACCCACAGTGGGTCTATTTTTACCCCCAACCCACAGTGGGTCTATTCTCACCCCCAACCCACAATGGGTCTATTCTCACCCCCAACCCACAGTGGGCCTATTCTCACCCCCAACCCACAGTGGGTCTATTCTTACCCCCAACCCACAGTGGGTCTATTCTTACCCCAACCCACAGGAGGAGAGACAACTCAATAGTTGAAGCGAGTTTACAACAGAAGGCATGTCTATCTTGACGACGACGATATCTAGGTCAACGCTCGACACCAAGCTCGACAGAAATGTACAACTTGCAGGTGATGTTTGCCATTTACTTGACTGCCTTGTTTATGTCGGTCGTCCGGTTGGAAGACAGTTTTAATGGAAGAGTTAAAGTCAGAAAAGGGAGAGAGTGGAGGTAGTGAGCGAGCAGAGCGCAAGCATTGACTTGGATGAAAAGTAGTAGTAGTAGCAGCAGCAGCAGCAGCAGCAGCAGCAGTTATGGTAGTGGTGGAAGTATTAGTGGAAGTAGTAAGTAACAGAAGTGGTGGTGGTTGTAGTGGCGGTGGTAGCAGTATAAATAGTAGCGCTAGCGGTAGCAATAGTAGCAGCAGTAGCAGTAGCAATAGCATATAGTAGTAGTAGTAGTAGTAGTAGTAGTAATAGTAGTAGTAGTAATAGTAGTAATAGTAGTTGTAGCATTAGTAGTGGTGGTGGTAATAATCGTTGTAGTAGTAGTGGTAGAAGTGGTTAAAGTTAGTAGCAGCAGCAGTAGTTGTATTTGTAGATGACCAGTAGTAGTAGTAGTAATCGTAGCAGTAATAGTAGTAGAAGTAGTAGTAGTAGTAGTAGTAGCAGTGTTAGTAATAGTACAGTAGTAGTGATAGTACAGTAGTAGTAATAGTACAGTAGTAGTAGTAGTAGCACATTAGTGATAGTAGCAGCAGCAGTAGCAGTAGTTGTTGCGGCGGTGGAGTCGCCATCTTGTTTCAAAACGAGGAGGAGGGACGTAGAAACACAGTCAAACTCAGGCTGTGGTCTGTTTGTGGAGGACTCCTCTCCATGTCATCGAAAACTGCTTCAAGTGTTCACCCTTTCTTACATACGCTTAGAGCTAGTGGTGGAGACTTGCAAATGAAAATATTGGGGGAGAAAGGAATACAAACTGCCTATTTATCCCATCAGGCAATGTAATAACGCCTTAATGCGAAGCGCACGCATGCTCCTCCATAACGCGAACACCACGCCCCATATAAACTATCGCCTCAGTGTATGTGGTCCCTGACCTCGAGAGACAAAGAAGACATAAACTGCGTACTGAAAACGTTCAGCCGGAATAGTTTCATACCTACATCAGCAGATATGGTATTTCCCGTGTTGAAATGGCTCACTTTTGAACGTCAGTCCACCTACCGGACTATAACAAACACACAACTTAACTCCAAATCGGCCACTAATTTAAGAGACTCAATCAAAATATCCAACAACACAGCCCGTAGATCAAAATTCACTGCTGCCTCCGCCCTCGGCCTACTCACTTCATTTAGGAAGTTCAGGAAAGCATTTGCTAATGAAGCCGCTAACTACCTAAAACTCTCTCTCACTTAAGTTGGGGGGGGGGGGGGGGGGGGATCCGACTCGGTAAATAAGTTATTTTAAAAAATCTCTTCAGATTATGAAGTGTGTATTTCAAGAGCTACTTAGAAAAACAGAACACGCAGAGTAGTGATGGCAGGTTCGATATCAACTAGTGTTTCTGTGACCTGTGGGGATCCGCAGGGATCAATTCTCGGACCAAACGTGTACTCCCTCTATGCTAAGGAAGGGACCACAGCCATAGCATCTGCTGCAACATCATGTACTTCGTCGGTGATACAATGCTGCATTCGGTTTCTGCATGTAACCAGATAACTTTCACTGAAACAAAGTCAGCTGAGTAAAACTGCTCTGTGGACCTCAAAAACTGGATGAATAACAGCAGCAGGCTTAAGTTAAACGAGGAGAAAACTAAAGTCATTCTCATTGGAACAAAATCAAATTTGCAGAATATACAGGGTGACACAAAAAAGTATCATCACCTAAACTTGAATAACTTTTGAAATATTCAATCAATTCTTTTAATTTTTTTAGATTCATCAAGAAGAAGCCTTGCTCTGTGCGTGTACCAAAGTGGAACGTCGAGATGCCTTGGACCACTGAGCAAAAGACATTTATAGTCGAGGCATATTTTCGGCTGAAGTCTATTCATGCAGCTCAGCTGCAATTCAGACAACGGTTCGGATGTCGGGAATTTCCTCTTCACAGGACGATCTACAATTGGGTCAACAAGTTCAGAACCCATGGGACTGTGCTAAACTTAAATGGTAAAGACACTAACTGACAATCATACTCTGGACGACCAAAATCATCAAGGACACCACCCAACGTTGCTGCAGTCAGAGACTCTGTTGCCCGCAGCCCAAACAAGTCTGTGCGTCGTCGAAGTCAAGATCTTGGAATCAACCGGGAGTCCGTGAGGAGAATTTTGATCTCAGAACTCCACTTGTATCCTTACAGAATACAGATTAAACAAAAGCTTACACCTGCTATGGCAGTGTTTCCCTGACCGACTGATCAGCCGCAGATGTGACCCAGAGTGGTCGCCGCATTCACCGCACTTGAACCCCCCAGATTTTTATCTGTGGGGATACCTAAAGGACAGGGTGTATGTAAACAACCCCCAGACCATCCCAGACCTGAAGGCAGCAATCACAGCAGCCATAAGAGCGATCCCAAGGGAGGAGTGCGAGAGGCGAACTTTGCACAACGGATCCAAGTGTGTTCGCAGCACCAGGGAGCACACTTGGAGCACATTTTGGATCGCCAGTGACACAGAGAGTTTTTGAAGTACAGATGTGAAACTTTAGGGATGTCTGCTACATAAAATTGACCTAATTTCACCAAAGTTTTGTGTTGATCTGAGTACAATTTCAAAAGTTATTCGAATTTTGGTGATGATACTTTTTTGTGTCACCCTGTAAGTGACAATGATGTAACAATTGGCGAGGCCAAAGTGAAATCATCTGAGTGTGTCAGATTTCTTGGCGGGTAATTTTACCAACATCTCTAGAACCCCGCATTAATAATAATAATAATAATAATAATAATAATAATAATAATAATAATAATAATAATAATAATAATAATAATAATAATAATAATAATATAGTTTATTTACGCACATACCTTCCCTTGACAGGCAAGCTCATGGCGTTTACAATCCAAAGAATCAATACTCAAACAACCACTCAACACCACATTCTCACAAAAACTCACACACTACACACATAAACAAAACAAAAACTCAAGTCCAATAGAACAAACTTTACAATATACACAGCACTTGCAGGCAAGATCAAGTAAGGCGAAGCAGCTCAGCGGGAAAGGCGGATCGGAAGAGGTGGGTCTTAGAGCACTTTTGAACTGGGGCAGAGTGTCAGAAGGACGGACTGAGAGAGGAAGACTATTCCAGGTTACAGGTCCAATATAGGAAAAGGCACGCTGTCTTTGAGTTTTCTTGACACCAAATGATTTCATCCACTCACTGGCATCTCAAACGTATTCTGAGTGTCAAGACACTCTTTGAATGAGAAAAAAAAACCCGCTGCAACCCTTGTAGTAACTTTCGTGCTGGCAGTATTGGATCACTGCAACAGCCTGTTTGCTGGCATGGCCCATTGTCAAATGGAGAAACTTCAGCGTCTGCGAAATATCGGAGTGTTGTGAAGTTCATGTGGACGATGCATCCTTTTTTGTCGATAACCTTCATGCATAATGTGTGATCCTGGACATTGTGATTCCGACGTCCAGGCAGTTGAGGTAATTACCACCTTTCATCAACTACCGGTTATGTTGATTGCAATAGGGAACCCTGTCTTTTTTTAAATTAGTGTTAGTCTTCTTGCAGATGGAGCACTCACAGCGAAGCGCCCTCCATTTTAAGGCAAACATCTTACCAATCCTCCAATCGCTTAATGGTCTCCCAGTCAATCGTCGCATTGAAAACACATGCTTGTGCACTGTGTATCAGTGTGTTTCGGGCACTGCGAGGCTATGAGATCCTGCATGACGAACAAGGCTGAAGTATGCAAATCAGTTTTCGAAAGAACGCTGAGTAGAGCTATCAATGCATTGAGTCACGTATACGTTCTCCTGATCTTGACACATCTGCTGAAAAAGTCAAGATTTCTTCAATGAGCTTGGTTTATGAATATATCTATTAATAAATAAATGATTTTGTGGTTGAAATATTTCAGTTTGTCATTTTTCGTAAGTCAGCCTTGTTTCCTCAGGCACGGTCACATATGTCTGATGGGTCCTGTAAAGGACGATATACCCTCTAGAGATCTGTGGTCTTCCGAGAAGCTTATCCTGTGTGTTCCACACAAAAAACTGAAGAGACATGGGTGTCGATCTTTCTCCTTCATCGGCCCAAGACTCTGGAATACAATTCTGGAAGGACAGAGAAATCCGGGCCGTCTTGGTAGTTTTAAGAAAGGTTTACAAAACCACTTATTTCAGTTTTATTAGTTGGCACCTGGAGCATGCCTTGGTACGAGAAAGGTGCGATGTAAGAAAGAACACATACACGCATAAAGCGACTTGCCCATTTGTTCTAGACTACTGACAGTTTTGCACTTCACCCCCTGACAACTGGTCCACAACGAAACCTTTACCGGGACACAACATGTTATGCTGGAAAGAGCTAGCATTAGACTGGAAAATAGAGAGAGTTGCTGTAGGCCTACATCCAGGTATCTGCTCCAGAAATTGGGTCAGTAGAGTTTATTCTTAGTAGGTGAGGATTGTGCAGAGCAAGCAGAATCGTGCTGCTTCTCCAGAGACCCCCCCCCCAACCCCCACCCCTCTCAAGACCTCTGTTCATCACCCCCCCGCTTCCCTACCTCTGGTGTTGGCATTACGCAAGGCCATGTAGGGAGATCTCTTGCACGTCTGATAACATACGTAGGAAGAATGGAATCTCAGTTATTTTAATAGTTTAGTAAGAGAGAAAGAGAGAGAGAGAGACAAAGCAGAGACAAGCAGACGGAGTCAGATCAGAGAGAGAGAGAGAGAGAGAGAGAGAGAGAGAGAGAGAGAGAGAGAGAGAGAGAGAGAGAGTGAGAGACTGACTGACTGACTTTATTGTTCAGGCCACCGGCCCCTCACAAGTACATACATGACTTGCTTCCATGTCAGGAGCTCCGCATTCTCTATCAACATTGAGAAGGTATGGCATAAACAACTGGAAGTACATAATCGCATACATTACTGTCTAGGTTGTGCAAGTGTAGCAATCATATGACACATTATTTTCATGTACAATCAGACAGCATTGCTTTAGGTGATTTGTTCTGGACAAGTCAGACACTGATCTCGTAGTTGGAAGGCATAGTAAAGGTACATTGCCACCCTGCGTGTTTTCATAAAACCACATCCATTTATTAAAAAGATAGCATCAGTGGCCTCAGGACATTTCAGATATTCCTTAATGTATCTGTTACGTAAATCATTGTACAAGGGACAGTCGAACAAAAAATGTTTTTCATTTTCTATTACACCACAGAAGGGGCATTGCTGGTCTTCACTATATCTGTGCGCGAACTGATTATTTTCTCGCAACTCATTTACTCCACATCTAAATCGGATCAGTACATCTCTGAATTTTTTTATATTCATGAAATCTAGGAGAGAGAGAGAGAGAG
>JAWQFJ010022864.1:0-2500 GCA_034096865.1 Theodoxus fluviatilis | reverse complement strand
AATAGATTTGGAAACTCCTCCGAAGGTAAATACACTCACTGTAACCCTGACAAGATGTCTCGTACAGGCGGCTGATTTTCTTAAGAGATCATTCTATCTCAGGCAGAACTCGCCCTCGAGAGTTTGGTATGATAGGGAATGTTTAATTTCCAAGAAAAACGCCAGACGATATTTACGAAAGTTCTTGAGTACCAACGCAGATGAGGATAGAAGAGCATATACCTATCAAAGAAATAAATACAAGCAAATTGTTAGAGATAAAAAAGACACCTATAAATGGAGAGTGAGTAATTCCCTTGGTGCCAGTCTCAAAGACAGTACACATTTTTGGAGACAAGTTAAAACTCTGGGTACAAAATGTCAAGTTTCTTGTGTAATTCCTCTGCAAATATTATACGAACATTTTAGGGGTATCTTTTCTGAAGTATCATTTACTAATAGCAAGGATCTGGCAGAGGCAAAAATGAACCATCACCTGGATGACAGCAGTTTAAATTCACCTATTACGCGGGCCGAGATATCAAATGCCATAAGGCACCTAAAAGTTGGGTCATCTGCGGGTACTGATTACATTTTAGCTGAAATGTTAAAATCAGCCGAACAATTGATACTTCCATTGTTACTCCGTCTGTTTAATGCTATATTTGATCATGGTGTGTTTCCAGATGTTTGGTCTGAAGCAATTATTGTTCCGGTTCACAAACGAGGCCCAAACGACAACCCTGATAACTATAGAGGTATAGCCTTATCTAGCACGTTCAGTAAGGTGTTTGCTCATATTATCTGTTGTCGGCTTCAGGATTGGGCAGACCAACATGACCTAATTCGGGAAGAGCAAGCGGGCTTTAGGAAAGGATATAGCACTGTTGATAATATATTTGTCCTTCATAGTATTATTGACAAATATCTGTGTATGCACAAAAAACTGTACGTTGGGTATGTTGATTTTAGGAAAGCCTTTGATACTGTAAACAGGAGTATTTTGTGGAATATTTTGAGAAGAAATGGAATTTCGGGGAAAATTTTGAATATTTTGATAGCCATGTATAGATCGGTACGTTACTGCGTCAGAGGGGGGGAAGGTCTAACTGATTTCTTTGAGTCCTCTTCGGGGTTAAAACAAGGCTGCAAACTCAGTCCGATCTTATTTTCTTACCTTATTAACTCCTTAATTGTAGAGATCTCTGAAAATAGCAAACACGGTGTGCAGATCTTGCCCAACACACAAGACACAAGTGCTCTGCTGTTTGCTGACGACGTCGCTCTGCTCTCGGACACAGTGGTAGGTCTCCAAAATCAGATTAACTTTCTTCAATGTGCAGCACGTAGGCTTGGTCTTCAAGTTAATATTGATAAAACAAAAGTAGTGGTTTACAGGATGGGAGGTCATTTGGCCAGACACGAGAGATGGTATTTAGGTGAGGTGCAGATTGAAGTGGTAAGAGAATACAAATATCTAGGGAATGTACTCTCTACTAAGTTGTGTTCAAACGAGATTCAGAAAGATTTGGCTTGTAGAGCTAAAGCCGCACTTTTACTTCTGATGAGGTCACTGAGAAGAATTGCACAGGTATCACCGGATGTGTTTTTTAAACTATTCGATGCACAGATTCAACCCATTCTGTTATATGGGGCTGAAATTTGGGGAGCTGATAACTGCCACATTATAGAAGGTGTCCATTTGCATGCTCTCAAGAGTTTCTTAAATGTTTCTTTACACACACCAAATGATATGGTTTATGGGGATACTGGTCGTTTTCCTCTTTCCGTTAATGCAAAGCTACGCAGTATTAAGCTCTGGCTCAAGTTATTAAAAATGGACGCATACCGATTACCCTACAGAGTCTACCAAATGATGTATAGATCTAACAATGAAAAATCTTGGGTTTTCAAAGTAAAGAATATACTTGTGGAATGTGGTTACGAAGAGATCTGGTTGAATCAGCGGGTTACGAACGAGACGGCTTTATTGAAAAACATCAGAGAGAAACTCATCAGTAAATTTCATTCTGAATGGAAGTTACGAATCATTAATAGTGATCGGTACTCATTTTACAATATCTTTAAAACATTTATTGGTACCGAGTGTTATTTATATTGTCTTGACAAGAAAGTATTTCGAGACGCATACATAAGATTCAGGATGGGCTTATCGGAGTTGTATATCCATAAATACAGATACTCGAGAGGTACTAACGAGTATTTATGTCCATTATGCAGAGAAAAAGAAGAAAATGAAACGCATTTTCTATTATATTGTCCAGCTCTTAGTGATATAAGGGAAAATATATATTTACCTGTCTGGATGTAAACAGTATTGATCCTATTAAAGACCTTTTTTCTGATATACAAATAAAGAATGTAAGATCAACTAGCATATATATATATAAAGCATTCAAGAGAAGACAAGATGCTATTGAATCTGTTGAGCGAGACAGCTTCTATTGTGACTAATGTTACCACCCGAACTGTACTCTTGAAATGGGCCGGTGGCCTCATC
>JAWQFJ010022863.1:0-15623 GCA_034096865.1 Theodoxus fluviatilis | reverse complement strand
GTCCGACCGCTCCAGTACCCGTAGTCCGGCAGACCCCAGCTGCAGCCTCGACGGTTTTCCGTCTCGATGCCAGAGGTCCCGGTGGCTCGCGCATTAGCTTTAACTAGCCGTCCAGCGACGCCTGCGTGGTGAGCTCCTTGCTTCCACAAGCATGAGAAACGTGCCATGCAGAAGCCTGATTGGAGTCACACTGCCACACTTCGTCTCGTTGGGGATTGATCATCACATGCCCCGGACCTTCCTCATTGCCCTCTGAGGAAGTAATGGGCTGTGCATCACCACCATGGGATATTGTGGCAGATGGACGCAGCGTAGTCAGTGTTTCCACTGGAACGCTCGTCGCATCTGCATCCACAGTAGTAAATTCATCGTCTGAGCGTAGAGTGCCCGACGAGTGGACAAATGTTTCCCCCTCCGAGTGAACACCCGAGATGTCTCCGCCTACTGAGACTACAACGGGTGAGTTGCCATGTTCCTTCGGGAATAAAGTGGTCGATGCTGGGACCGCGACGCATTCCCCACATCACCACCGCACACAGTTCTCTCTGGGGACCCCGTCCACTCGTCGATAACCATGTATCTTGGCGAAGTTGGTACTCTTGATCTTTGAACTTGACCTTTGAACTTCCCTCTTATCTTAGTTCCTATCCTCGAACCAGTAGGCTCCAAATGGGGATGAGGGCGCCGAGGAGACACCTGCGTCGGGCGCTGAGGGTACTGTGGCAATCGGTTGAGGCATTCACCTCTGTGATCTGCTTCAGATGCCTCAAAGTGCTATCTTTCCTTGTGTGGCTTTCTCCAAGGGCTGGTCTCGATGGCTTCTTTGCCGATTAGGTCGGCCCTTCGCTTGGGTCTCTTCTCTGGAATGGGGGCACTGTGGCATTCGGTTGAGGCATTCGCCTCCATGGTCTGCTCCAGACACCTCAAGATACACTCTCCTTTTCTGGTGTGGCTTCCTCAAGGGCTGGTCACGATGTTTCCTTTGCCGATTGGGTAGGCTCTTAGCTTGATCCTCTCCTCTGTAATTAGGGTACTGTGGCATTCGGGTAAGTCTTTCGCCTCCGAATCCGTCCCAGATGCCTCATGACTCCATCTCCTCTCCTGCTGTGGTTTTCCCATGGGCTGGTCGCGATGTCTCCTTTGCCGATCTTCGCTTGGGCCTCTTCTCTGAAATGAATCTCGTTTTTGTAATATACTTGGTTACTTTGCCTGCGAAGCTCCCTCAACTCAACCCTTCTGTCTGCTTCGTGGTCAGGTCTCCCGAGACTCGTATTCCCTTTCGTTGAAGTGCTTCACGACCCCTGTTAAAGAGACTCAGTTTGTCTGTCCAGGTCTTCATCTCCACAAGTATTGGACGAGAATTTTCGCGTAATTCACCCTAAGCTTGTGCTCCCAGGTGCTGATCTCTGACAATATCTGCCTCAGACCATGGGAGATCGGGGAGAACGTCGAGAAAGGTTGTCAGCACTGACTGAAGGCAGTCCCAATACGTCTTCCGCGACCTCTCGGGAAGACCAAACAGCTGAATGTTATTCCGTTTCGTGAGCATTTCTAGTCTTTCTACATGTACTTCTATAGGTGCCGATTGTTCTGCAAGTCGGAGTAGATGTAATTCACATGCAGTTTCAGGCCATCTACCTGCACTTGCAGGGTTGAATTCCACTGGGAGAGCTTGGTGCCTTGCAGTCTGCAGCGTTCCTGCGTTTCCCTCAGTAGAAAGCTCAGTGTGTCTTGCAGTGCACCCAGCCTTCGGAATTCAGCCGCAACATTCAAGACTCCCCGTGGAAATGTAGTCTCGGTATTCATGAATGCAGGTTCAAAGTCTGCTAATGGTGGAATTTCCCAAGTTCCATTCCTCACAGGGTATCGAGCACCATCAGCGTTGTGATTCTGAGGCCCAAGTTACGTTCCACATTGTCCCCAACAAGATCAACCCTGAGAGGTCGTGAGGTGTGGCTGTTGAGATGGCAGACCTGAGTGTGCACATCAGCAGGAGCGACACCCACAATGAAAAAAGAAGCAGTCCTGCACGTGCCCTGGGTCGTGAGAGCGCAACTCCCTGTCCTTCAGAGCATGCTTCATACTGAGGCTTGTACATTACACAGCAATCATCTAGCTCATTGCCCTGCCAGGCAGGACCTTTTCGGGCGGAGGACCGTTCACGCTATACTCTTGGTCGAGTAGCACGTGCAAAGTGTGCACCTATCTGTTGTCGATAAGTCTCAAGCGAGACGCCCATGGTGAATTATCTGTGAGCTCACCACAGGACAACAGATTCAAGTTATTTTGTTCTGTGAACGAAATAAAAAAATGAAAAGAGCCCTTTAAGAAGTGATCTTTCAACAATTCACTTTTTCACCGCATTTGAGATGAATTTCTCCATTCCCACAAAATAACGTCATTCGGAGTTTCTTGATTGAGCCAGAGAGGGAGCTCCAAGTCAGGGTTACTCCAAAAGCAAAATACTGTACACATCACTTCGTCGCTTTCACATTCTAGTTCAATAAGTCGGTGCTTGGTTGTCTCAAAAAAGTTCAGAAGGCACCTGCACTCACAGAATGCTTGTCCGTATGGTGCACATTAACACGATAGTCACTTCTGCAATGCTCATTACCTGGTCCAGCACGAGAGTGATGGCCACTTGCTCGAGCTAATCTGCAGCTGGAGTCAAGTCGCGAAAATCACACACGCACACACACAATGCTTGCAAATTCAATATTGAGAATCTCCACGTATGAGTCACAGTATGTTGTGACTTTCGGGGGGATCTTTGCAAGCAGTCCAGCTTCCAGCGCACACTGTATTCGAACCACAGGTGTCGAGCAGCGGAGCTCTCTCGAAACACGTCCGCTGCCGTCGGACGCACAGTCAGAAGTGAGAGAGAGAGAGAGAGAGAGAGAGAGAGAGAGATAGAGATAGAGAGAGAGAGAGAGGGAGAGAGAGAGATGGTTTGATTGATTCTTTATTTGCGGTCGACGACCCATCTCGTAGGAATATACACATATGTACATATTAAACAGTTAGCGTATCAGTTGTATGAGTCGAAATAGAACATAATCTTCTGAAGATAAAGTGACATATCAAACTCGTAAGTATTTAAGTTCCAATAAAATGAACAATTGTACATGAAGGTAAATTTTTTAAAGTTATATCAAGTTTTAATTTTTAATGTTCATCTTGAGCGTCTGCTGAAATCTCTTGCAGTTTCTGCGTGCGACGTTCAAATGCTTAAAAAATAAACATGTAAGAAACAAACACACGACAGAAGGATATACATATTTTAAATGTTTGACTAAATATTTCTCCCTAATGTCATCATACATACGACAGTTACCAAAAATATGAGCTTCGTTGTCGATTTCGTCACAGAATGGACAGTTCTTGTCAAAATTATCCTCTTTTCTTGACCGTAAATTCATTTTCAGATCATTACATCCAAAGCGGAAACGAATATACGCATCACGAAATTTCCTTATGTTTAAACATGATAAATATTGCTCACATTCAAAGGTTACTTTAAAAGTGCCGAGCTCCATTCTTGCATTTAACAGTCTCGCAGTCTTTGTTGCAAACTACGAAGGAAGCTCTTCTCGTCCAATGTGCCACAGTTGTTCCATATGTAAGTAAAGCCAAGACGAGAAAAAAACATTTCTATTGCTTTCACCCAATTCATATCTTCTTGTATATTGGAGCGAGATAACATAATATATGCTTGCTTGGCTATTCAGCTGTTCGGCATTTTGCACAATCTAAACCAATATTTAACCGCCTGAAGTGTGGTGGTGATGAACAGGGGGTATCTGGCCCGTTCGCCATAACACATGTTATTGGGGGATTTCAGACCTACGCTAAGAAAGCGCTTACATGCAAACGTATGCGCTTCTTCCACGTTGTGCCTTTTGGTCAATCCCCATAGCTGTGCACCATACAACAAATTCGGTAGCACATGGTCATCAAACAGCTTAAAGAAGACAGTGACGCTCTGGGAGTGTAAATTTCTCATGGTTCTTAACAACTGCAGAATGTTCTGCTTTGCTTTGACCACTTGACAATCGAGAGCCACGGAAATGGACAGCTTAGTGGTAAAAACAAAACCCAGACACTTGTATCTGTTCATTACCTCCGGGTTATTTCCACGTATGGTCCATCGTTCTCCTCTACCCAAAAAGCCCCTTTTCTAAAAACCATTACCTTAGTCTTTTCGTTATTAACAGAGAGGCCGAGGTGACTCGATGCTATGCTTAGACTATCAAGTTGGCGTTGTAGACCTACAGGAGTAGTGGACAGTAGCACGATGTCATCGGCAAATAAAAGAGAAAAAAGTTTTTTCGTTCCTGGCAGTAACTGCACTCCGTGGCATCCATTTTCCCGTATGTAATCTGCTACATATGTAATGTATAGAAAAAAAATATTGGCGACTCAACTGACCCCTGTCTCACGCCGACTGGACAATCAAAGGGATCCGACAAATCGTTTCCCCACCGTAAACTGGCTTCAACGTGTGCGTACACAGCTTTCAGCATATTCACAAGCTTAGTAGAGATACCCAGCTTCTTCAGAACGCTCCACAGACACGAACAGTTTACGGAATCAAAGGCCTTTTTGAAGTCAACAAAGGCAGCATAGAGTTTGCCACGACCTTCTCCGTATACGTTCTTTACAGCTATTAAGTACAGTGCAAAAATAAGGTCGATCGTGGAATGGTTTGCACGAAAACCGGCTTGCTGGAAACTGAATTTGTTTCCTTCTTCTGCCCAAAATCGCAAACGGTCGTTCAGGATCGACATGAACAGTTTGCTTACATTACTCAATAAAGAGATACCCCTGTAATTTTGGGGATTCAAGCTGTCTCTCGAATTGAGAATATGGATAATCAAAGCGTGACAAACTACGAGGAAAGTGCTGCCTTTCGTACATTATGGAAAATAGCTTTCTAAGGAATGGAGTGATACAGCTGCCCAAGAGTTTCAAAAAATCACCTGGGAGCTTTACCAGAACTCATTCTTGCCAGGGCAAATCGTACTTCATCCTCAATGATTGGAGTATCTAGTTCATCGTTTGAAATATGTGCGCTCTCCTCAGACATTTCATTTAGACAGAGCCGTTGGATTAACAAACCCTCCAAGTGACGGTACCATCGATTGATATCAATTTGAGGTTCTTTCGGCCTCTGACTGTTGGCCCTTCTAACAATAGACCAGAACTGAGAGGAATGTTAATACTTTTGAGGAGAGTTTCGTATAAAGCTCTGTATTGCTCCGCTTTATTAATGCTGAATCAACCTTTTGTAGACATTTCTACGATGTACATAAAGATCCCTGGATGTTTTAAAACCATATTTTCTGAAATGTCAGAGAGCTTCCTTTACCTTCCATCTGATAATCCCGACATACCAAATCGAACCAACTAGAATTATTATGGGTCACACGTCTCACCGAGGAAACCGTCCGGTACATGCAGTTGGCGTTTGACAGCAAGGACTCAACAAACAAGTCTAGAGCCGAATCAAGGTTTGTCTCTATCATTTTCGCAGCTTCGTTTAGAGAGTCCTTGAACGCAGTTGCCCTGTGTTGTTTTTTAACCTCTTGGAATTTGTCAGAGTTCCACTGGAACTTTCGTATAGGTTTGCTAAAAGAGGTTGTTCTGGTCGTGAGATAGGTATCTGCACATATCTCCATTTCAAGGGGCATGTGGCAAGAATGTATTTCATTCCCTACCTTAAAACTTATTCGAAGAGAAAATTTGCAACTGTTTATGTCGAGCAGTCAGTAGTCAATAATACTGTCGCCTTGTGGAGAAAGGTAAGTGTGGCGTCCCACCCTGTCGCCAGGAACGCTTCCATTCATGATACACAAATGATCAATCTTGCATACAGCAATCAGAATTTCGCCAAGCTGATTCCTTAGGGGATCCTGAGAATGGCGCTGGGTGATGACATCACTTCATGAACACGTATTCGAGCTCAAGGGTTCAAACATACATTCTTCTTCTAAATCACTGTTCAGATTCCAACTGCCAGTCCTCGCATTTAGATATCCAAAAATTAAAATGGACGCCTCTGTGTACGTCGTCTGCAGCCGGAATAATTCGTCCTACAGTTCCGAAATGTTGCACGTAATATGTCTGTTTTTGTAGCATGAAGAGTCTACCGGAGCAACGTACAAATGACAATGAGGTCTGCTGCCGAGCACGGTGGTTTCAGTCTGAGGATTAGCATGTTGGTTGTCTTTAGTACAGTTAATCTGCGAAACTTCACGCGTCAAAACGTTTCTTATCACAATGACAAAGATCCCAGATCTACGTCCTTTGTGTGAAAGTTTCCATGCTAGGGAGGGAAAAACAATATAATTACTAAAATGTACTCTGAAATTAAAGTCTACAGAAGTGAATGTCTCGACAAGACAGCAAACAACAAAGTCAGCCAAATAGTCTAAAGACCAAGGTTCACACATATTTGCGGATAGCCCTTCAATATTCCAACAAACTAATTTCAAATGAATGTTTTCTTTTGGGTTAAAACCACTAACAGTCGTTTTCCCATCAGGCTTTCCAACGCCTGTAGAAGAAGAGATCTGGATAGGTCGTCGGCAGGGTTGTCAAGAAGACTCCGGATCACCTTCAGAACCCACACGAACCCATTGTATACAGATGGTTGTAAAGACGGAGATCATGTGGCGGCAGCTGTTGTCGCCCGCGACTCCGTCTTGCGCTTTCGCCTTCCAGATGGGACTTCGATCTACTCCGCGGAGCTTAGTGCACTTGAGGCCGCTCTTGGCGTAGTCCAGAGCAAGAGACTGCCAAGAGCCCTTGTGGTCTCTGACTCGCTATCGGCCTTACAGGCTCTGCGGGGTAGGGAGATTTCCCATCCTTATCTGTTTGGTATATTTGTTCATCTGTGTCGACTACAGTGTGGGGGTACTGAGGTCGTCTTCTGCTGGGTCCCTAGCCATATGGGCATCCCGGGAACGAGAGAGCAGATCAGGCTGCCAAGTCTGCTCTCTCCCTTCCTGTGTCCCCGGGCAGGGTCCCGGCGGGCGACCTGGTACCCCGTATTAATAAATATATTTCTAACCTGTGTCAGGCCGACTGGGACGGCAGGGCACGTAACAAACTTCATGAAGTATCTTCCGTGTGGGGTGAGCGACTCTCCCCCACATCGCTCACGAGAAGAGAGGAAGTTGTGCTCTGCCGTTCCCGGATCGGCCATTCTGTTTTGACCCACTCCTATTTGTTGCGGTCGGAGCCTCCACCGGAGTGCCGCACCTGCCAGTGCAGGCTTACCATGCGGCACGTTCTGGTGGAGTGCCCTCGACTTGCTCATCTACGGAGTGGGTCGAGCAGTCTGTCTGACATTTTTAAAGATCCTTTAGCTGTGATAAATTTTTTATAGATCTGAGTATATTCTCGTATATGAGTTGTACTATATCTTAATTGTTTTCGATATTTCTCTACTTACCTCTTCTGTGGTAATCTTTTAATTGCACATTTTTATTCAGTGAAAGTATGTTGTGGCCTTGAATGACCTTAAAACCTGATGAGCCCTTGGGCTCCATCCACCTATCCCTCAATGCATTGTCGGTGTCAAGGACATCGAGATGTGACATTTTGCCCTTTCGTTATTATGCTTTTTCGTGTTTGAAGGCTATGCACTGCCTTTGCTGGCTGTTGGGCTGTGGGACTCGATTTTATTGATTTTATATCACTAGTTTAGTGAATTGTACTATACTCCGCTGTCGCGGAGAGTTATATTACCATGGTGAAAGTGTTTCTTAACGTTGCGGCCTTATATAGCCTACAAGGCTGATAGGCCCTTAAACTCCATCCATCCATCGCATACACGTGCCTCCGCTCCCTTTGATTCCGTAACCTGCCATGCCACACACTGGTCTGTGGCTGAACACCGTTACCAATCGCCTCTCCAAAATCTATGTCCGTGTCCGCAGAGCCAACGGAAGCCGTCTCTCCCGCGAGTCTTGTCCTTGCCGCGTATTCTTCCCTCTCTCCGCTGTGGCAGGGTCTTCGTCGTATGTGACCCCTCCCTTCGTGGGTGGAGCTCGCCTGGTTCCCGTTCCTGTCGAGCCACTCGAGCATCGTGCTTTGCGTCTTGTTGCCACTGGTTTTGGGCCTTGTATCCTGCTGGGTGGCACGAGGATGATCGCCTGCTGGATGGCGGTTTGCACCATCTGCACGCGCAGAACACGCTGGCAACAACATGGCACATCCACCAGGCGATCTGTCGTTGAGCACTGGTGGCGCGCAGGGAGATCTAGAAGTCAGGAACTGGGGCGAAGTCGTAGTGCTGGCGGTTGTTGATGGGGCACACACAGAATTGCTGATCGAGGTTTGAGACTGTTCAGAGTTGGTTCCGGAATGTAAGGGATCTCCAAGCTTGTTCTGAGTAAAGTCACAGGTTATGGGAACAGACACAAGAATTCTGCGTCCCCTACCAGCCCGTCTCTGGCAGGCACGCAGATCTTGTCGCTTCCTGCGGTCAGTCCTGCCTCGCTGCTTGTTAAAAAACCGCTGCCTTCAGAGTTAACACTACCTGGGGGGGGGGGACCACTATACACTGGGAGGTTTCTTGGTACATGTAACCTGGCTTCGAAGATCCCCTTCAATCTTTGGATGTCCCAGTGCAGAAAGTTTACTTGGTCCTTTAACACCATGTTGTCATACTGCAAGAAGCCTATCTGTCTTTCCATTTCGCTGCAGTGTGCTTTCCATCGTCTCTCATTATCCTGCATAGTTAGCCACATTCTGTGAGTGTGCTCTAAGGCCCACGCCGAGTGACTACGTACGTGGCTAAGCTGGTCGTTCAGGCTGTCTGGCATGTCTTGTACTGTTGTTTCGGCGGCCCAGCCGCGAGTAGGAAAAGAGCTCATGCTCTGGAAATGGGAGTTTTCTCCAGGAGCAGGACCGGGGTTCATGGCTATATCCCCTGCCAGCAACATCTGTAGTGGTAGGTCATGCAGGTTTTTATCGGAGAGCTTCGGCTTCAGAACACATGCTAAAAACAGCGACACGCTCAGAGCCACTAAGAGCGCAACTGCCTTAGTTCTGCCAGGTGACAAGGAAACAACCGCACATGTTTCGCATGGTTGCTCTGGGAACAACTCAGTCAGCTGCTCCCATTTCTCATTGCTACTTGCCTTGCACGGACCAACAGGCCCTCCACGGACTCGACCATAGTGAGCACCGATTCGCACTCGGTACAATTCCAGCTCAATGCCCATGATTGTTGTGAGCAGTCCTCACTGCACAGTTTTCATTCACAATTGTTTTGTTTGTAAGTTGACTAAAAACAAACAGAAATCCAACTAAACGATATCGTCATAAACCCTAATTAAGTTTATGTTAATGTATCAGTGCTTTTGCTAGATTCGGATAATAGCACATCAAGCACTTAATTCAGCATCTAGGATCCGAACGTTCAAACGTCCCCGAGTATCAGTCACGGTAAAAGGTATCACAAAATAGAATCATCGGAATCACTGATAAATGAGAATATTTCAAAGGTTCGAATACAAGGTTGTGTTTTGCAACAGACCGTTCATCGAATAGCGCAGGCAGGTGTGATCGAAGGCATCGAGTTTCACGCAGTAAATTCCACTGGCCGAAAATGGAGAATGCTACCCCGTCGCACAAACAGTCTCAAAAGTTCATAATTGCATCCGATAAAATAGAGCAAAATGACTCACACGGAACTGTCGTAGGGTTCACTTGCAAGTCTGGGCACAGAGGCCAGAGGCCAGAAGCAGCAATATCTCGCGTTAGTAGTCACCATATCGGAGCTCGCCACATCGCGACCTTCCTCACCGACGCCACTCGCGTGAATGAGAGAGAGAGAGAGAGAGAGAGAGAGAGAGAGAGAGAGAGAGAGAGAGAGAGAGGAGTGAGTGAATGAACGAGTAACTGAATGAGTGAGTGAGTAAAAGTGAGCGAGAGAATGAAACCTCTTCTCGTCTCTTTTCTCCCTTTCCCCTGTGACGTCATTTTCCTTCCAACCGTCTCATAGCTACAACGTCACATGGCAAGAGATCGATGCTGCAGGTCTGACCTTTATCCCGTATCCCTTCTCTCTGGATTTCTTCCGAGACAGTTTTGGGGGTATGAAAGATTTCTCACAGGCCGAGTTGGGTCAGAGATATACATTCGGGCACAAAATAAAAACCGCTGGCGCTGAACCTCCAGATTTTGGCATTAAAAAACCCACAATAAAGCTGTGAGGACCTCCAGTAAACCTGGAAGGATAAAAAATCCTTCTTTCTCCTTCACCAATGTCCAATCTCCTGGAAATTTCGTCACGTTATTCGAGGTCAAATGATCACGTCACACATTTTGCATTCGGACTCTGTTGTAACGTTTTCTTTGCAACACCAAAATGTAAAAAAGTTACTTTCTTTTCAAACCTTGATTCTGCAAATTTGACACGTTCAATCGGACCTAACTTCCAGTAAGTGTGCAAAATGTCAAGAAAATCCGTTTGGTAGTTTTTGAGATATCAGTCGTTAAGTCGGGACAGACAGACACACAGATGGACAGACAGATAAAAATCGCTGGCGCTGAACCTCCAGGTTTTGGCATTTAAAAAAAACTTTAAAAAAGATCAGGTTCGAACCCGCAACCTCTCGAGAAAAGAGGGGGGAAAAACACACACAAAAAAACACAAAAAACCAGGTCGGGTTCGAACCCACAACCTCTCGAAAAAAGAGAAGAAAAAAAGTGTCAGCGCAGAATCGAACCTGTTCACGCATGACCAAGAGTCCAACGCTCTACCAGATGAGCCATTGGAGAACTGATATGACTGAGTGTTTGTAAAGCATTTATAACGTTCTTTTCCGTAAACCGCCTTGGTTCGTATTTTGCACTGTAAATTGTAGAAAAATGGATGATAGTTCATGAAATTTGAGTGGTCTTGTACATTTTCGGATACTCAAGGTCTATTTCTGCCAATTGTAATATCGATTCACTGCCATTTGGCCACGCATTTCGCTATTCCGTCAACTGACATTTTTGGAGGGGGGGGGGGGGGGCTTCGAGTTTACGACCTAAGTAAATCACTTTTTTTTCAAACCTCGATTCTGAAAATTTGATACATTCAATCGGACCAAACTTCCAGTAAGCGTGCAAAATGTCAAGGAAATCCGTTTAGTAGTTTTTGAGATATCAGCCGTTAAGTCGGGACAGACAGATAGACAGATAAATTCTGTAGGACCTCCAGTAAACCTGGAGAGATAAAGCTGCGAGGACCTCCTGTAAACCTGGAGGGGTAAAGCTGTGAAGACATCCAGTAAACCTGGAGGGATAAAAACTGCTGGCGCTGAACCTCCAGGTTTTGGTATAAAAAAACAACAAAAACAACAACAACAAAAAGATCGGGTTCGCACCCGCAACTTCTCGAGAAAATAGAGAGAAAAAAGTAAGGTTCGAACCCGCAACCTCTCGCGTGTACAGCAACGGGTGGGGTGGCTCTCTCTCTCTCTCTCTTTCTCTCTCTCTCTCTCTCTCTCTCTCTCTCTCTCTCTCTCTCTCTTTCTCTCTCTCTCTCTCTCTCTCTCTCTCTCTCTTTCTCTCTCTCCCTCTCTCTCTCTCTCTCTCTCTCTCTCTCTCTTTGTAGCGTTGTCTTGGCAACACCAAAACGTAAAAAGTCACTTTCTTTTCAAACCTCGATTCTATAAATATGATACCTTCAATCGGACATAACTTTCAGTAAGTGTGTAAAATATCAAGGAAATCCGTCCAGTAGTTTTTGAGATATTAGCCGTTAAGTCGGGACTGACAGACAGACAAACAGACACACACACACACACACACACACACACACACACACACACACACACACACACACACGCACAGATAAAGCTGTGAGGACCTCCAGTAAACCAGGAGGGATAATTCCAACTTAATACATCGCTACAAAACTAAGGCATACTACGGATAATGCAAGAAACGATTCTACTACTAAAAGCATGCAATCAATTGCTGCACAACCTGGAGGAAAAGCACTTTGATTCTCACTACTTGTAAACGAGAGAGGCTAAACAGCTAGCACTGCCTGTACCCCACCACTAATGTATGCCATGTAGATCTCTTAACAAATAACCAGAATGCATAGGGATCTCTATGATTTGTTTGAAATGTGCGTTAGGCGATTTGTTAGAATAACTCTTTTCTTTTCTGTGGTTCGCATTTTGACTCCAGGTAATTATCATTCGTTTTCGTTGAATTACATTTCTAATGGATGTTTATGGCATAATGGGCAATGCTTTTACTTTTTCGGCATTCATGATCAAACCTGAGAGAACGTGGTTGGGAGGCTAAACTGACAACCTTCACCTCCCTCTTAATGTTTTCAGCGTAACAATGAAGAGTCTGAGTGCACTGGAGCAGTGCCAAATCAACAGACGTGTCTAAGGCACCGAATGCTTTCTCCAGTAGATAAGTTATAGTCTACTTCAACTTAGTTCCCAGAATATTTTGGAATAAGCCATATACGGTATAAACGAATTTGTAGTGATTTACGAGGTCCAAATGTATAGTGTAATTCAATGAGCGACTTTTTTGGAAATTATCTCCCTTGCCGCCGCTTGGCGGCGCGTCGGCTCCAAGGGGCTTGGTTGGTACACAGTGACAAGTTCTTTCGCTTAGATTAGACCTGAGTGTTCGAGTTTTTTTTAAATTGTTTTCTTGCTGTCGCTTTCAAATCTGTTCACAGTACTAGGCTGGCTGGTTTACTTAGATGTGATTTTTTTTTAATGCGTGCTAGCTGATATTAGGTTTAGAGCTTGAAATTTCTATATTACACAAGTTCTTTTTTGCTTACAACTCCAGTGTTCGAACCAATGAAAACCACGGAAAGAGATGGCCGTTTCGTTCCTTGCATCTCATTGGCCAGCTTGTCATGAGGTCAGCCCGTGATCACGCGCTGACCTCATGACAGTTGTAAGCGAAAAAGCGAGTTGTAAGCGTAATATCATTGAAAATTCAAGCTCTAAACCTAATATCAGTTAGCACGCATTAAAAAAATCACATCTACGCTTACAACTCGCTTTTTCGCTTACAACTGTCATGAGGTCAGCGCGTGATCACGGGCTGACCTCATGACAAGCTGGCCAATGAGATGCAAGGAACGAAACGGCCATCTCTTTCCGTGGTTTTCATTGGTTCGAACACTGGAGTTGTAAGCGAAAAAGAACTTGTGTAATATCGAAAATTCAAGCTCTAAACCTAATATCAGCTAGCACGCATTAAAAAAAATCACATCTAAGTAAACCAGCCAGCCTAGTACTGTGAACAGATTTGAAAGCGACAGCAAGAAAACAATAAAAAAACCTCGAACACTCAGGTCTAATCTAAGCGAAAGAACTTGTCACTGTGTACCAACCAAGCCCCTTGGAGCCGACGCGCCGCCAAGCGGCGGCAAGGGAGATAATTTCCAAAAAAGTCGCTCATTGGCATATGATGCGACTTTACTCATGTAGCAGCACGAAAATCAATTGTGTATTGTAGGCAGGCAGCAGCAAGGCAATGATTTATCATTCTAGTCCACTAGCGACTCATTCTAGTCCACTAGAGACTCATTCTAGTCCACTAGATACTCATTCTAGTCCACTAGAGACTCATTCTAGTCCACCAGAGACTCATTCTAGTCCACTAGAGACTCATTCTAGTCCACCAGGGACGCATTCTACTCCACGAGAGACTCATTCTAGTCAACTAGAGACTCATTCTAGTCCACCAGAGACTCATTCTTCTCCACTAGAGACTCATTCTAGTCAACTAGAGACTCATTCTATTTCACTGGAGACATCACCTGCCGACGAAAGAGTCTCTAGCACAGTTCATATTACGTGATGGAAGGATTCCGTCCGAAATATTCAAATGGAGGTCACACGAGAGGCTTGTGAGATAGCCCTCTGCTCCCTGACATACGCCGTTAAAGTAGTTCTGAGACTATTTCGCACAAAACTCATAAATTACGCTTGTTGAGGCAATAAACAAGCGTTTATTCGATAAAATAAAATGTTTGTGTTGAAATGGAAACAAGTTTTGACATCTGAATGATTTCTGTAAAAAGTGGAAAAAATAGTATCCGGAGCGAACTATTTTTGGCGCAATGCTGTAATGCAAAGGGTCAAGTCTATAACGCATTCATTGCGAACTGCGCCAGAGTCACTACTGACTCGGGTTCACAGAATGATGGTATATAGCACTGCCGCCATGAGGGCTTAAGTAAATCTGTCTTCCTTGTCACTCGCTGTACTTCCGTTAAGGACTGCTATGTGATGCATTTTGCATAATTTTAGCGGGATCTTCACAAAATTATTTATATGTTTGTCTTGCGACGCTCTGATATATTTTTTTCAAGCACAGGCTAAAGGACAATGTTTGTCGTTCCCATTATCTACATCATCATCTTCCCCCTTAACACGAGTGTCCCAAGTCCTTGAGTGTGCAGCGTTTGTCATTACGAGAGGAAGCCTACACAATTTCATTCGTGCTTTGTGAGAAGAAAATTGCCTTTCAAGGGGGTATATAGAAAGTTCCCGCGAGCATTTCTGGTTAATTCATTTGCTCATTTAGGGTGTAATTGTGACGGTACTGGTGTGACGTCAGCTGGCCAGCCAAGTATTTAGTCTAGAAATAGAACTGTGCTGCTGTTGATTCACGATGGGAGTTAATTTAGAAACACACCATAATAAAATAAGAACCCGTGTCATTTGCTCACGAGACAGTCGTGGGAAGTCAGATGAACTGGCTGGACGTGAAAGTGATTTTTCCAACAGAGTTTGTACCATAGGCTGATATGATCCCCATGGGCTACCCATGGTTCATACTGCCGCGAGCTAGTGCGATGGTGTGCTGTGACGGTTCGCCTTCTGCCCTAGTAGAAAAATAGGTAGAAGCCTGCCATGCCTAAAATTAAAACCGCTGGCGCTGAACCTCCAGGTTTTGGAGAAAAAAAAGAAGATCGGGTTCGAACCCGCAGCCTCTCGAGAAAAGAGGAGGAAAAAACGCACACACACACAAACACAAAAAACCAGGTCGGGTTCGAACCCACAACCCCTCGAAAAAAGAGAGAAAAAAAAGTTTCAGCGCAGAATCGAACCTGGTCATGCATGACCAAGAGCCCAATGCTCTACCAACTGTGCCATTGAAAACTTGTATGTATGTGAAGCATTTATAACGACCTTTTCATAAACCCCCGTGGTTCGTATTTTGCACTGTAAATTGTAGAAAAATGGATGATAGCATGAACTGTTTGGTATTTCATACGGATCTAACCCATCAACGTCAATATTCTTCTCGTAGTATCGCATTTTGGCGTCTGCTGGTAGAGGTTCAACATATATCGAAGCGTTTTGCTGAAGTAGGAAAGATAACTCTGTTTGACTCGATGTCATTATGCTGAAATGGTCGTTGTCCCCAACATTTCCGGACAGAGTACTCGGAGTACTCTGTCTGATCAAACAGAATACTCGGTGTTTGAAATCTCTTCCTTACAGTCACGTGACATACCGATGACCATGTAATATATCGCGACATGTTCTTCACTCGGCGGTCTCGTTCTCGTTCAAAGATCTATTTCACTCAGAATGTCGATCAATATAGGGCAACGTACT
>JAWQFJ010022861.1:0-22936 GCA_034096865.1 Theodoxus fluviatilis | reverse complement strand
AGGACAGGAAAGATGGAGAGATTGGACGTGGATCGAGATGACCTAGCTGAAACGAGCGGAGAAAGAGACGTAGAGAGCAGATTAGAAGAGGTTTGGAAGAAAGATGAAAGAAGAACCGACGGTAGAGAGAAATTAGACGCACCCATACCGAGGAGAAAAAGAGGGGGGAGAACCAAGTGAGACAGACACTGGGAAAGGAGTGGGGGTGAAGTCATGGGGAGAAGTGGAGGTAGGAGCGAGCTGGTTGGGGGTAGGAATTTTGCGGTAGGATGAGTCAAGGCCACGGGTTCTGGAGTTGGAAGCGTGGGGGCGGTGGGGGCATGACTATGGGCCCAGTGTCGGCGTTGGGTCTTGCGGGAGAGACGGGCAGGGGGAGTTGGCTACAACCGTGAAGAAGGCTAGTCATCACGAGTAGTATATTATGGTGTCTCAGACCGACAGGGGGCCTGATGGGGGAGGGTGGCGACGGGAGATCAGTGCACGGTGGGTATTCTCCTGACTTGTGATCAGATGGTGGTTTGTCAGAAAATGTGGTGTGGGAGGATGTGTTGTGTCTTGGGCTTAATTATGGCTGGGCACCAGAGCTTCGGGGACGGATTGGTCGGCCCTTTACGCGTGCGTGATCTCTCGACTAATGAGCGGGAACGTGAGAGGGATGGCGGTGAGGGGTAGAGAGAGATTCAGGAGGTGGCGTACGAATCGAGCCTGTTATCCCTGGCGAGTTGTGCATTGCGATCGTCGTGCTCGCGGGGGTTAGTGGGAGCGCATGCATGACTGTAGGAGAGCGTATGGAAGGGAAGTGGGGCGTGATGGGAATACGGGAGAATCTATAGACCAAGGGATAGAGTGCGAGAGGAGAGAGCGCGCCCGAGCGAGGGCCGGTAGAAGAGAAAGGGGTGAGGGATAAGAGAAGGACCGGGCTGGAAGAAACGAAGAAGACGAGAATGAGGGTAGATCTAAGTGGAGAGACCAGGAGGAGCCGGGAGAGGGACGTACTTAAGTATAAGAGAGGAAAGAACTGAGTAGATTTGGTTAGAGGACTAGGGAAAGAGGGACTTGAGAGGAGACATTGTAAAAGGCGAGAGTGAAAGAAAATGAGCTATGAAATGGTGACTCGGAGAGGTAAGTATTCGTGAGAACGTTGTGGTCCCCGTCGGATAAGGATGAGAGGAAAAAATGGCGAAGAGCGATGAGAGATTGGAGTGATAACCAAGGCAGACATAGGAGAACGTAGTTAAAGATGAGAGAATGTATGGCTTGGAGGGCGGAGTATGCATCGGATCAGAAATGTTTGAGCCAGGAGAGCGAAGCTATAAGAGGACGCTGTGAGAGATGGCGGGCTCCGGATCGAAATTGGTTGGCGAAGTAAAAGAATAACGTACCACGTGGTGAGCACAGAGAAAGGACAGAACGAAAGAAAACCGAGTAGAGATTGTATAAGCCAATGAGAAGGAAACATTGAATATAGCCATGGACCAGATAAATAAGCGAATCGCATAGAGACAGGTCGACAAGGTTGGGCAACACACAGGGAGGCTCGGAAAAGGAAGGTGGAGAGCCGAAGACGATAGATCATAATAGAAGATAGAGAGACGTACACTGAGATGAATAGGTGAAGGAGAATTGGGGTGACCATGTTGAGTGACGGAGAAGACGAAAAGAACGGAGAGGAGATGATGATTGGAGCGAATAGAGGAGTGGACCCAAGAAATGAGAAACAGACAGAAGAGATGTGGGGTATTTGGCAGAGAGGAATCGTGTAGAGGGTAGGCCACAGAGGACTAGTTGGATAAACAGGAGAATCACGGGGGTACTGGGGGATGCAACAGGACGAGGAGTGAACACTTTTTATGGATAGCCACTCGGGAAAAAGATGAAGAGAGGGCAAGCATAGAGAAGCGTTAGACGCTTACCGCGATGTAGACCCAGTATGTCATGGGACGAGGAACGAGGGGGATGGAGAGGACTATGACACGCGGGCGGGAGTGAATTGAGTAGAAGTCGGATAGAGAGTGAAAGCACCCTCAAGGAAGGGAGTCGATAGCAGACGATAAAAAAGACTAGTGAGAGAGAGAGAGAGAGAGAGATAGAGAGAGAGAGAAAGAGAGAGAGAGATATTACTACAGTGGGAGACGATTCATAGCTAAGAAGGAAGAAAGGGCTAGACTTGTATGCGGAATCGACGGGTAGAGGTGAGGAATGATATTTCAGTATAAAACTTAAGAGATCAAGATTGGATTGAGAAGAAAGGAAGTAGAGGTAGAATAAAAAAATAGAGCCGACAGTGGAGACAGGGAATTGTTTCATCCAGATGGAAAATGATGTTCATGACAAACAAGGCGCAGAAGCAGTAATGATAAAGCGGTGTGGGGACAATACAAGATGGACCATGATGTGCAATGAAGGAAGGGATGGGGGGTGGGGGTGGAACAAAGGAGAGTGTCAGAAGAGGCGAGGATAGGAGGGGCGGGGGTGGAGGATGAAAGGAGGGTGGGTAGGAGAATGGTGCTGTACAGGAAACAATCAGGAGACCAGGTGGAAGGTAGAAGCGGATGAAGAGAAAAGGGACAGGATTGGGGTTGACCAGGCCTGGAAAGTAGTCAAGGCTGGGAGGTGAACCTTGCCAAGGGTGGTGGTGGTGGTGGTGGTGGTGTGTGTGTGTGTGTGTGTGTGTGTGTGTGTGTGTGTGTGTGTGTGTGTGTGTGTGTGTGTGTGTGTGTGTGTGTGTGGAAGAGCGAGTGGGACGAAGGCAATGGAGGTTGAGGCTCCCAGTGACCTTATCAACGTTGGCTGAATTCACTGTCCAGCACTTCAAGGCGCCAGCAGTCCAAGCCTGGCACCCAGGGCGCCTGCCCAGGTGAAAAATTAATCAGGGCGCTGCCAGGGAGCGTGGTGCTTTTTGTCTCTGCAGCCAGAGCGGGGTGACTGTGCAGTCAGAGTGGGATGACTGTGCAGTCAGAGTGGAGTGACTCTGCAGTCAGAGCGGGGTGACTGTGCAGTCAGAGCGGGGTGACTGTGCAGTCAGAGCGGGGTGACTGTGCAGCTAGAGTGGGGTGACTGTGCAGTCAGAGCGGGGTGACTGTGCAGCCAGAGTGGGGTGACTGTGCAGCCAGAGTGGGGTGACTGTGCAGCCAGAGTGGGGTGACTGTGCAGTCAGAGTGGGGTGACTGTGCAGTCAGAGTGGGGTGACTGTGCAGTCAGAGTGGGGTGACTGTGCAGTCAGAGTGGGGTGACTGTGCAGTCAGAGTGGGGTGACTGTGCAGTAGAGCGGGGTGACTGTGCAGTCAGAGTGGGGTGACTGTGCAGCCAGAGCGGGGTGACTGTGCAGTCAGAGTGGGGTGACTGTGCAGCCAGAGCGGGGTGACTGTGCAGTCAGAGCGGGGTGACTGTGCAGTCAGAGTGGAGTGACTGTGCAGTCAGAGCGGGGTGACTGTGCAGTCAGAGCGGGGTGACTGTGCAGTAGAGCGGGGTGACTGTGCAGCCAGAGCGGGGTGACTGTGCGTCAAGCGGAGTGAATACGCTGTAAATAATCACGGCCCCGACCTGGAAGTGATAAGGCATGCAAAGGACATAGTCCTTTTTCATACCTGGGAACACAACCTGGGAACACAACCTGGGAACACAACCTGGTGGCAACTCCAGTCGGATTTGTAGAGCGCCCGATCTGCTCTCACTGACAGCTGTTGGTTGCGGCATTGGAAGCTATGTGGACATAAACAGTGCGTTTTGACACGACATTATCTAGTCATGCTGTTCCTTCCCACCCAGGCGAAAAACAGGATACGTGTAAGAGATGCACTATAAAGTGTTATGACAAGCAATCTTGGGATTACGCCTTCAGACTAGCCGCATGCTCCTCAGTGAGTTCAGATAATGATGATGATGATGATGATGATGATGATGATGATGATGATGATGATGATGATGATGATGATGATGATGATGATGATGATGATGATGATGATGATGATGATGATGATGACGACGATGATGACGACGATGATGATGATGATGAGAATGATGAGAATGATAATGATGATGATAACAAAAATAACCATACTAATTTTATTTGTTCAAGTGCGCCTGTCCCGAAAGAGCCAGCTCCAGGAGCATGTACACACACACATACACGCACACATACGCATACACACACACATACACACACACACACGCATACACCACACACCACATACACACACGCACACATCACCATACACACACGCACATACACACATACACACACCAGCACACATACACGCACACATAACACCACATACACCACACCACACACATACACCACGTCGTCACGAACACACACATACACCCACGATACACACACACACATCAAACACCACTACACACACACACACATCACACATCACGCACAGCAGACACACCACAATCATTGCACACATTGCGCACCATATCACATCAAAGCGTCACACATATAGTCAGCACACATTACACACGGCACACATAAACCACACACATACACCCACAACATAACATACGACGCGCACCAACACACCTACAAAACCCCACTATGTACCACATAGTAATACTACACCACACATTCATTCGACTGCGCGCACACCAACACATCACACCAGCACACATGTACACACACGAGCACACACTCGACACACACGACGACACACACTACACACACACACGACACACATCAACATCCACGACCACACACACGACACACACACCACACACACACACGCACATATACCACCACAAACCACACACAGTACACACCACACAGACACACTACACACAGCTACAACACACACACACACACACACCACACACACACACACACACACACACACACACACACACACACACACACACACACACACACACAACCGTGAGAGCATTCTCGTCGACCCGTTCCCCACCACTACCGACTACTACCGATCAACCGTGTGCTTCCATTGAAAGATAGGGATGATAAATGGACATCCGTTGATCACATGCGGGTTGAGCATCCCCTGATGGGATAACAGTCGCAATGTAAAACATTAAGCACCTCAACGTTTCTCATCTCCGATGTGTGCAACCTTGCCATGAATGTGTTAAGAAGAAGGTTGTGCGTGCTTTCTGAAATGCATCAGGTCTCACGACCGGCAAACAGGCAGTGAGGAGGCGAGGGGAGAGGCGCTACGCTGTGCTCTAGACTCCAAAGTAGCGCCGTTTGCAAGTCTAAACGGTTTTTATGGGAAGGAACGCCAACGCCCATCAAAAGACTGATCTCACGCTAGGTGCAAACTTCAAGGACCTGATGATATGATGCCGCAGTTACGAAACTAGGCCGCTGTTGGATGAGACTTTCTCACAGTTATCACCGCCACGCGCGTTGGTCGACGCATGATTTGCCCACTGTACAAGAAAGTGAGAAGCGGCTGTCTGTAATTTGGTTGGCGCAAGATCAGATGACAGAGCAGGGACCAGATCGCTGCGAGTTGGGAGTGCTGCTGTCGAGAGCTCACTGTACACCATATGGCTGAGAAGCGGCATGGGAATGTCTCAAAGCCTCCATTCAGGCTCCCGTTCAAGCCTGGTTTCGTGCCTTTCTCCATATTTCACGCAGTACCTGCCAATGTCTCTCGAGACACCATGTTGCTTTAACACATGCTTGTCTGGTATGGTTTATGATACTCTTTAGGCTGGTCGCTGGATTTTATTTTCTGGGCGGTCAACAATGATGTGTGGGTTTCTCACAGAATCGCTCGTCCGATAATGTAGCGTCCTTGCAGGACCATCAGTGAACATCAAAAGCCGATGATCATGGCATCATAACTTACGGACTTGGCCTTTGTGATCGACGAGAGGCAGAATAATGTTTGAGCTCATTGAACCAAAAGCGTCCTTACAAGGTCAGAGATAAATCGTGGCAGATCCTTTGCATACCAGAACCTCGCAATGCTAGACAATAATAATCGACAGGTCACTGACTTCATACTCATTAGCTGTTCCACCGCACCATCTGAAGATGAGAAAAACTCATATGGAATATTTCCAAAGCACTGACGTTTTGGTGTAAATTTCATCATCATCATCATCATCACCATCATCATCGTCGTCGTCGTCGTCGTCATATAATTTCATGGGTTACTTGTGGTCACAAGCGTGAGATACGCATGCGCACCAGTTGCCCACAAATTCCAGAAAAATGTTGTTGATGACAACCAACACCCCTGAATTAACATGAATGATTCGATTTGCAATAATCATTCCATCATTTCCACAGCGTTTTCAGCTCAAGAACCATTTCAAGCTCCAGTAGAATTTCTGGTATATTTTCCGTTGATTTTTTCGTTGGTCGTGATTAGTCGTGATAACAACAACAACAACAATAATAATAATAATAATAATAATAATAATAATAATAATAATAATAATAATAATAATAATAATAATAATAATAATAATAATAATAATAATAATAGTATTTATAACGCTCATTTCTTGCAAGAATTCAATGCGCGTGCATAGCGACATTTACACGCAGTTACTCGTCAGTCATACTACATAGCACAACACTCGTACGACTATCATACCAGGACTTGAAAAAACAACTTAAGAGGTTACAGAAAAGCAAGACAAAACATATAGGTTTTTAACTGAGATTTAAAATGGACATATTTGGGGCATCACGTAGGCCAACCGGCAGGGAATTCTAGACACTAGGGGCAATGAAACTGAAACTACGCTCTCCGAAAGACTTGGTACTACGCTTTGGAATTTTCAGAAGCTTTTCACTTGATGAGCGGAGAGAACGGGAAGGGTGATAGGTACAAAGGGAGGCCAAAAGATATGCCGGAAGGGTTGAATCAAAATGACGGTACGCCAAAACAGCAATTTTGTGCTGGCAGCGGAAATTAACGGGAAGCCAGTGTGTCACATGATCGCGCTTGCCTTTCATAAGAACCAGACGTGCCACACTGTTTTGAACAAAGAACTTCAGTTAGTGTTGAATAACTCCATTCCTCCCTTGACCAAATCTGATTAATTTACTGTTCACAGACGAATGGAGCCGATTTGCGTCTGACTATAACTTGTCCGGGTATTTCCGGTGCCAGACAATCATGTCATAGTCTACAGCCACTGGCGATCGAAGCTGTTCTGCCGCGACATGACAGAAACCGTGCAAAGATGCCTCGTTTTGCCATCTCTTGTCATGAACGTGGTGGGTTTTGACTGAGAGCAGAAAGACAGGAAGGTAGACAGCAAGGAGGAAGGGGGGCAGGGGGGGGGGGGGGGGGGGGGGGGCGGGCGGGTTGAGGCTGAAAACAAGAAGGAAGCATGAAAAGTCGAAAAGAAGACCTATTGTCCCTTTCCAAAGGCTGGATTTCATTTGTCTGGGTCGTTACATGAACTCTCTCTCTCTCTCTCTCTCTCTCTCTCTCTCTCTCTCTCTCTTTCTCTCTCTCTCTCTCCTGCTTTTCCCTTCTTCTTTCACACACACTTCAATTAAAACGCAAACAAAAAACGATGTCTATGAAAACACATTCGCCCCTGGTCCACGTAACACCGTCTCACATTTCCTCCCTCTCGATCCCGAACACAGTGATGCTTTACAAGATGCGGGCAACCAGCAGCAGACACTACGGAGAGAAGGAACGGATGGCAGGCATTTCTTCAGTTGTAGTTCTTGTCTTCCACTGCACCTGCCTGAGGATCTGGAATGTTTCCCCCTCCACTCGGTAACCAGGTATGTCCACAAACACTGCGTCTCTCTGCGGGGGCAGAGTTTCCTGCACACCAGAGTAGCAGCGCTGTGTGTTTGTTTGGACGGGGAGCACCGCGCCTTCAGCACTGCCTCGCTATGGAAGTCGGCAAATTTGTAACTTCTGTTGGCGTGAAGTTCCATACTGTGGTTAGGAGCGTGTAGGGTGTGAGCACGTGTGATCGTTCCTGTGTCTGTTTGTTGGAACGTGTACGTGAGCAAGTAGTGTGTGTGTGTGTGTGTGTGCGCGCGCGCGTGCGGGCGTGCATATGTGTGTGTGCGTGCATGTGTGTGTGTGTGTGTGTGTGTTTGTGTATGAATTGTCTTCGAATGTATACATGCCATACATAAATACATGATAATGTACGTGGCTGTTTTTATTTCATCCTTGAAGAGAGGGGAAGATAGTAAAAAGACAGACAGACAGACAGACACAAAGAGAGAAAGAAAGAAAAGGTAGTCATAAAGAGTTAAAGTGCGCAATTCTTCAACTGCAAAGGATTCCCACGATAAAATAGTCCGAAGGAATAACGTCTGATGCGAAGTCTAACATGGTAAATTGTCTGCAGTCAACCCCAGTTTCCTTCATTTAAGATACTTTGTATTGAAATACTATGTTTGCTTTTCCCATATACGTCATATGTTAGGAACTTTCCAAGAGAAAGGACAACATTGAAATAATATGTTTGCTTTTACCATATACGTCATATGTTAGGAACCTTCCAAGAGAAAGGACAACATTGAAATAATATGTTTGCTTTTCCCATATACGTCATATGATAGGAACTTTCCAAGAGAAAAGACAACATTGAAATACTATGTTTGCTTTTCCCATATACGTCATATGTTAGAAACATTCCAAGAGAAAAGACAACATTGAAATACTATGTTTGCTTTTCCCATATACGTCATATGTTAGGAACATTCCAAGAGAAAAGACAACATTGAAATACTATGTTTGCTTTTCCCATATACGTCATATGTTAGGAACTTTCCAAGAGAAAGGACAACATTGAAATAGTATGTTTGTTTTTCCCATATACGTCATATGTTAGGAACCTTCCAAGAGAAAGGACAACATTGAAATACTATGTTTGCTTTCCCCATATACGTCATATGTTAGGCACTTTCCAAGAGAAAGGACAACATTGAAGTCAGACGGTGACGTAGCAATTGCATCTCTTTACACAGCACTGTAGCCCTTACTTCCTGTTGTCTGTTCGCAAAAGGTGTGTGTTTCGATTTCAAATTTGTTTGTTTATGTTCGTCAGTAGAATCCTGTAAAACATTTGGCAAACCTTGTGATCATCTATGATATTTTGGCAGGTGGTTCAGTGTCGATATTAACATTGTGACGTTTCGGCAAAAACTGAAGAAAAGCGTCAGTTTGGGTCATTTTTTAGTCAACTATGTTGTATCAATTTATAAATAGTCAACCATTGTTAAACCTTTGGGTGGTCGATTTACGACCGACATAAGTAAATTCACGATATGAAGAAGTCATTTCATCTGAAAACTGACCCAAGTCGATCTTTCTCCTCGGATTCAGCGCCGATACGACTCGCCATCTATTACTGTTGTCCAATAGAAAAGCGTTTCAGACACTTTTTCATGATCACCAGCAGTATAAGTAGATGTGTAGACCTTTAGACGGCGTCTTCTTTTTTTTTAAACACATTTCCATGCTAGGTCAAAATTCCTTTCTCATACATGTTCAAAATTTTTTGTTTGGTTTTAAATCCAGTGTACTTTAGCCATATTTTACCTTTAAATGATAAACACTCAATGAATTATCAACCAATCTTGAAAGTAACAAAATAGTCAATAATAACCTTTCCTGTTATTGTAACAATTTTCCTTTGTCAAAATGTACAGTCAGGAAGTGAAACTTTACTCCACAGTATTTCTAATGTACTTGCAGTTGGGAATCTAAGTTTATGTTCCACTGTATTATATGCACACATCTCAAACCACTATAAAAACAGTCCGCAGGAAAATACATGCACGGGCTTAAAGTGTTGTGCATTATTTGTCTTGCCTCTGCGAGCTTGTACTGAAGACATGAAAGTATTACTTTTCCCTCTTATCCTCAACCTTAGGGCGACCTCTCTACACAAACCCAACACAAAGGAGAGAACCACTCATTTGTTAAAATAACAGGGTCAGAAACGGAAGACAGCAGAAAGTAGCAGAAAACCATGCGAATAACTTTGACAAAAGCAACCACAACTCAGGCACTTCACAGTTAAACGAGATTGTGACAAGCAGTTAAAACCCTTGAGTGAAGAATGGCTGCGAAGACTTTACAACACCTGTGTCAATTATGGAGCGTCATTAGAACGTGCCACACTAGGGATTCTCAGTCATCTTTCTCTGTAATGCTGACGTCAGGAGTGCGCTCTGCTATGCGTCCTCGCTCTATTAGACGTTTTACAGCACGTCGTTTTTAAAATCCAGAAGAGTTCTACAGCGAATATATGACAAGAATATTTCTTGTCTTCGCTTAGCAGGGGCTCAATGTGACGCTTTCTTCTGTATAAGAGAGAACATGTTCGGTGTCCAGGTTGTGATTGGCTGAATGCGTTGAATTGGTGTTACTACAATGGATAATACGCTTATTTCATGGTAATGCTTACTACGGCAGTTTTACGTGCGTATGTGATGGTGTATTCTCTTTATGGCTTTGACACCAATAGTAATGATCACGTCGGTCGGTCAGGTGTTATCAGTCCATGTTGCTGTGATATGCACGGCAAAATGAAACACTCTTAGCCTTTTTTTCTTTCTGAAATTCTTAAGCTTTGGAAGTGATGTAAGGTCAAGATCGACCATTAGCTTGTACTAAAAGTCTTTCACATCCTTTCGTCCGTCTCTTAGCATTTCCCGTGAAACATTTCCCTCGTCTTGTCTTTTTTTATACATTTTGTTTTGGGGGTGGGATGGGGGTTGTTTGAATTCAGGGGTAAAAACTTTTGGCTTTTCTTAGTATCTCAGGTTACATTCTTCAGCTTCGGAGATAACGCAAGGACAAGGTCGAGAGTAGGATTTTAGTAACTGTCTTGGTTTTTCTTCAGGCAAACATTTCCATACTCATTACATTGGTTCAACGAGAATCTCGCTTTTATCACTCAGTCACATTGTTGAGCTTTGAGGTACAAAGTATTCTTAGTTCACAGCAGTGTATTTCCAGGTCCTGAGAACAGTTATCTTAGTTTCTGGTGTAACGTAAGATCTGCTTTATCATGTGTGTGTGCATGTGTGTGTGTGTGTGTGTGTGTGTGTGTGTGTGTATGTGTATGTGTGTGTGTGTGTGTGTTGTTTATGTTTTAATGAATGCAGACTACATGCAATTGTTCTATGGATCGAAATTATTCATCAGCTGCTCCATGTGTTCTTATAAATCGTATGTAGGCCTATCAGATTATTGGGCAGCCAAGTTTCTGTGAAGCAAGCAACGTCCATCGCTATTGCTCATGTGAAAAGCCCATGCCATTTTGTGTGTGTGTTTCGTCTTCGAAAAGTGTGAAGGAGTTTTACCTGTTTCCTCAACGACCTCAACACCTATTCTTTATCACTTTTGTTAAAAGTATATTTTGTCAAACATTAATGTTTGCTTTACAACTTACATTGATGCCACATTTTGTATTGCTCGGAGAATTGGCGGGATAACAACAGAAATAAACCTTTCCCACCGCTGAAAACGCTTTTTGCGAACCGGAAAAACGTTTTGGTACAACACGAATTTAGTATACATGTAGCATGCTTTTCCCTAGAAGGCTGGTTGGACCAAACAGAGAACATTCAACGAAGGAGAGCCGTGCATATGACCAGCGTGGATCTTTCCTGCCGTTACTGAAAGCCCATCTCAGCTTTTCTGTCCACGCTGTTTCCTCCGCTCCTTCTGAAGCAAGGGATTGCCTGTGGGCTGGCTCTCAACAACAAAAACACGAGCGTTTTCTGAATAGTTGCCAAAACGAAACTTTTTCACAAAAGTTCCCTCTTCATCACCGAATTGAAAATTAGCAGTATGGAGACATGGGAAAGTTCGGCTGCCTGGGGCCTTAACAAGAAGCGTGCGCCAAATTAGCTTCTACTGAGTTTGTCAGAATAAAGTTAGAGGCAGACCTCTGTTTCTCTCGTTTGGGCCAGACGTATTGATCATGGCTCTTTGAGGTGGACAGAAACGGGAGAGTTTCCCCTCCTTCAACCCATATCTACACGTATAGGGTTTTCTTGTTGGTCTTGTATCAGGAGACCTAGCGGAAGACAACGGCATTCTTAAACGAATTTTTGGTGAAGAAACTGCAATAGGCCAGCTATTCATCTTGAAAGCCACCCACAAAGGGGACACCAGAATGGGCGACGTCAGTCCAGCAATGCAGGGCTCCTGGCACATGCCTGTAAAGTAAACTCATGCAGGAGAAGGAGCAGAGGAAAAATGGCAGTGGAGAGACAGACAAGTGAAAGACGACAGCAGCTGACGGAGTCGAACAACTGCCACCGCGACGTGGTAATCAGAGTACTCGAACTTCAATCTGACGGTCACGTGTTCCGTCCCCGCCTAAGGTCCCTCCTGTTGGTCGGGGGTGAGAACAGACCAAGAACGTCTTCATACGTGAATCGAAATTGCTCATATTCCGACTATGACCATGATGTGTGCAGTCGATGGCCTTGCGCGGCCTGCAGAGACGGATCGGTCGTAAAGCCATATCAGTGTATCCATCCATTGCAACTGGAGGTCCGGAAACACTTCCCAGTTTCCCCTACAGCATTTGGCTTTGTTTTAGGAAGCGCGACAGCAGCAGCATTCCCAGTTCCTACACAGAGTCCATCAATTCAACTGGAGCGAGAACTATCTTCCTGAGCAAGACTATGGTCATTCAGATTAGATTTTCACTCGCTTCAGGAACAGTTTGTGAATTGGACCAAATTCGAGCACGCTCTCTCAGGGGCATTCGTGAAGATATGGAAGAGTACATATACAATAAAAGAACTTTGTTAAAACTCATCAAAAGATGCACACACGTACGCTTGTTGTTAAGCAGTATACATGAAGCGTCAAATCTTCATGAAAAAAGAAGTCGGCGTTTGCTGGCTACTGCATTAATTTGTCCGTCTCCAAAAGCTAAACTATAAGTTGGCGTGAGTGCTGAACTGGGACACGCACCAGCAGTTCATATTGCATGAAAAGAACCTACATGTAGTTTGAGGGAACTGAAGAAACCCCATTTACACAACTCTCGAACTGTGTGGACCAATCTTTTATGTTATGCCACTGCTTTTTAAAGCAGGTTTTTCTCCATAATTTGTGCTGATTATAAGGTGATGCAACAGTTCAACGATTAAGTTCATAGATCAGAATACATGCAATCGGAAACACTGAGGAATGTGCACGGCCTAGCATCGAGGATGAATTTCTGAGAGGCGCGTTCCTCGGAATTGCAAAAGATACTTTTGGGCTGCAACTGCTCTGTGTCTGTCTGTCTGTCTGTCTGCCTGTCTCTCTCTCTCTCTCTCTCTATGTCTCAGTCTATCTCTCTCTGTGTCTCTCTCTCACTCTCTCTCTCTCTCTGCCTCTCTCTCTCTGCCTCTCTCTTTCTCTCTGTATCTCTCTGTCTGTCTCAGTCTCTCTCTCTCTCTGTCTCTCTCTCTGTCTCTCTCTCTGTCTCTCTCTGTCTCTCTCTGTCTCTCTCTGTCTCTCTCTGTCTCTCTCTGTCTCTCTCTGTCTCTCTGTCTTTGTCTCTGCCTCTGTTCCTCTGTTTCTGTCTGCCTGTCTGTCTGTCTGTCTGTCTGTCCGTCCGTCCGTCCGTCCGTCCGTCCGTCCGTCCGTCCGTCCGTCCGTCAGTCCGTCCGTCCGTCCCTCCCTCTCTATCTCGTCCTTGATGCTTCTTCGGTTGCAAAAGGTTACTAGGTCAACGTCTACACTTAGTGAGGATCTGCTTTCCAAGCACTTTCCAGAGAGTGGCATGTTGTGACCCCCCAACCCCAGGGGAAAGTCAATTGCCATTACCGCGCAGACCGTGCCGACTGACGGGGAGACTCTCCAGCGCTGCCGCAAAAATCTTGGCATGCGTGCAAGAGTTCCTGGGTGTGAAAGGAAAAATCAAGCTTGACACATATGGACTTTTGTTTTTCGAGGCCGAACTGTTCTTAAAAGGCCCTTTTTAGAAGTGCTGTGAATAATTTATGCAGTGTTGTAACATCAATGTTTGCTGTAAAAGTGGATGCAATACATTGTCAGCAATCAGACCAGCAAAAGTGAGGGTACGTGTAACAGCAACAGTAGAAGCAAGGACTCATGGTGGCACCGTCAGCATTTCCACTGACAACGGGACCGATAATGTGAAGTGATAGAAGGTCTCTGAAAGTTAAGAAGAGACAAAGGTGTGGCCATCTTCATATTTCGCAAACAAATATAGTAATCAATGGCACTTTTCGTCAAAGCTCATAGCAAGTTACACGCTGTTCTGGTCTATTCTGTCAGAAACGTTTATATGTATGTGTGGATCAGCGGCTAGAGAACCTCAAAGAGCAAGAATGCTATTCAAGCCCACAAAGAGGCGGAGCATCTCCTTGAAAAAGGTTAAAGTCATCCCAGGGCCCTTCTACGTTGCCGGCGAGAGAATTCGGTGGGGAGGAATTCGAAACCTGCGAAACCTCTGCCAGTGGTATGCCTGTCCGCTCACTGACCATCACACACTGAAAAAGGACAAAGCAGACAACCAGAGACAGCTTCAAGGCCACATTCAGGTGTTGTCTGGCAGGCAGTTATAAGGCATGTGCCTACAGTTTGCTCTTTTCTCCGGGATTCTGTTGCCATTGAAGATCTATGAGGTGGCCGTGACTCGAGTGGAGGGCGTGGAGAGGCAAATCAGCTCCCTCATGCGCAAATTCTGGGACTTCCAAGGACAGTTTCCAACATTATTCTGTACAGCTCGAGCACTGGGGTCAAACTTCCATCTTCATCTCTGATGGAGGAACTCAGGGTCTGCAAAACCAGACTCTTCCTAGTGTTGCCAGATTCACCCGACCAAGTCAGCCACGAGGCGCCACCGGGTGTCAGGAAAGGAAATACCCGGAATGCCTAGGAGAGGTGGAAAAAGCGGAGGCTACACTCAGACTGAAGGATATCATTGGTCCTGCGCGGATGGGAAGGGCTGGCTTTGGAACCAAGTAGCGCAAATACTTTGCCAGGCAGTCAGCTGTGGGCAGCAGAGCCATCATAGTAGAGGAGGGGAGACGAGTGGAAGAGCACCAAAGGATCGCAAAAACCTCAACACAAAGCCAGTGAACTGCATGAGAGTATGTGAGGCAGACGAATCTCTATTAGCGCAGCCTCTGAGACATGGAGTCCACCAAATTAAACTTCATCACACGGTTCACAGATGACTTGCACCCAACATCAGTTAACTTGGGACCTTCTTCCTCTTCCGCCTGCGTCTGCTGTGGAGGCAGGAGTGCCATACAGCACATGCACATCCTGCCCGGCTGCCCAAAAAGTCTCCAGAAGTTTATGTGGCACGACAAACAAGTCCTTCAGGTCCTGACGGAAGCAGCCAACGGCTGATGCCAAAAGGCAAACGAGAAGGAATCAAGACAACGCCCTCCACCCGCATTTGTCAAGGAAGGCGAGAGACGGCGGAGGCGACCAGACAGAGGCCAGGTGGACCCAAAGGGCCTGCTGCAGCCAGGAGGAGAATGGGATTTAGCGGTAGACTGGAGGAGGTTGCCAAGACCTACTAAAGCATTCACCAGAACATCATGATGACTGAGCAACGACCATACATTGTCATTTGGTCGGTGAAGTCCAGAACTATTTTTCTTGCAGAGGTGACAGTTCCTTGTGAAAGCAAAATTACCTGAACTCGTGCACGGAAACTGAAAAGATACTGGAGAACTAGTGCCGGACACTGCCAGTTGAAACTGGATATAGGGAGTTTGTCGCTGGCTTGGTCAGAAGGTTCCTCAGAGGACTAAGGGCTGAGTCTACAGAAGTGCTTCGGGTGGTAAGGGAGCTCCAAGCTGTAGCAGAGACCCCATCCCTGTGGGTTTGGCAAGATGCCGCTATGTCTGAATGACCTGTTGCAGGCCTGATTGCCAAATTGACTTTTGGGGTAGCCTCTTGCTGAACTACTGGAGTGGGCTCCGAAAGCCAGCAGCGAAGGGGGCCAGTTGATGAGGCGACATCGAACGGCCAGAGCCGTATCTTTTTCTCAGAAACCAAGCAGCAATGCATGTGCTGTGAGTCTTCCTCCAAGTATTAAAAAAGACCCCACAAATGTAAGAAAGATGATAATCTGCACTTTATTCTCTGCAAATGGTATTATTGCCACCATTCCATGTAAGCATGATAAGACGAATTTGGTTCTGCGTGGTCTTTTCTAAATATCCAAGGCAAATACATTATTTGGGAAATTAGTTTGACTGAGAATGAGATATTTTAATGTCTTATCGACAGAGAATGTCACAAAGCAGTAACGGCGTGATTTGAGCTGCAGATGTGAAAAAGGGTGTTATGGAGGATGCAGAGATACTTTGCTCTCTCTCTCTCTCTCTCTCTCTCTCTCTCTCTCTCTCTCTCTCTCTCTCTCTCTCTCTCTCTTTCTCTCTCTCTCTCTCTCTCTCTCTCTCTCTCTCTCTCTCTCTCTCTCTCTCTCTCTCTCTCTCTCTCTCTATCTCATATCTCATCCAAATTATAGTTTTACGTGTAGTGAACACAATATATTAATGCACTTTCAGCAAAAGCTGTTTTACACGCCGTTGACAGTCCATCAAAACAACCCCCTCATTTACCACACGCCGCCGGTCAGTCGTCACTACGAGTGACGTAACATGACCAATGTCCTCCTCCCACACAGGCAGCCCTCCCACCATATGTCCCTTCCTTGCTTGCGGCCAACAGCCCTCCGCTGGGGCTAGGAAGAGTCCCATGAGAGGTACTGGACCGGTCAGCTAAAGGCCAGAGCTCTGTCGGCAGCGGTAGCGTTCTCGTGTCCAGTCATTCCGGACTAGGGGTCTCCATTAGGGAATTGGACTGCTAAGCGTGCTACGTAGGTGTCCCATTCTGACCCTGGCCCGAGGAAATGAGGAAACCCCTCCCCAGGACCCCGGGGACATTAAAAGCCATCCGTCTTCCCGTCTGCGACAGTCCACGCGCCCTCGGGGTCACTGCTGTCTGGGCCTGGGTGGCTGCGTGGTCAGGAAGAGAGACAGATGGACGGAGACAGCAGAGAGTTGAGGAGGACAGAGAAGCCAGACTTATTAAAGGAGGTACTGGGTGGTGGACTGACCATGGCAAAGCAAAGAATGGAAGCTGTCAGTGGTATTTTGACTAAGTGTGGCGTGCTAAGGGTTTTGGAGGTATTGCTACTGAAGGTTTGGGGATAAATGTGACGAACGCAGGTCGGGGACAAGCGAGGGAGACAGACGGTGTCGATGGATGGATGGTACTGGACAGGGAGAAATGAAACGCGGGCATAGAGGCAAAGTATACATGTACAATATTGCATACATACATACGAGCGCGCTCGCGCCTACAAGCTCATACACAGAGACACACACAGACGCGCGTGAACACACACACGCGCGCGCGCGCGCGCCCACACACAAACACACATACTAACAAACAAATACGCACACAAACACACACACATTCATAAACATACTATCACAAACTCACACACAAACACACATGCACAAGCACACACAAACACAAAAACACATCAACACACATACATACACACGCACAAACACACATGTACACACACATAAACACACACATAAACATACATAAACACACACACGGACACAAAAACACATATAAACACACAGGCACAAACACTCACACACAAACACAAACACACACGCAAACACACACAAGGAGACACAAACATACATATACACACAAATAAACACACACCAACTCATACACACAAACATAAACACACACACATAAACACACACATATACACACACATAACCGCACACACACAAACATAAACACACACACACATGAACCCATGAACACACACAAACACACACACACACACACAAATACACACATAAATACCCACTTACATACAAAACTACACATATACATAAGCATGCACACACAAACACACACACATACATACACATAAGCACACACACATACATAAACACACACATACATAAACACACACACAAACACACACATACACACATACACACACAATTAAACACACAAATACACAAGACAAACACAAACACACATGCACACATACACACACACATACACAAACACACACAAACACAAACACACATGCACATATAAATACACACATACACAAACACACACAAACACAAACACACATGCACATATAAACACACAAATACACAAGCACAAACACAAACACACATGCACACACACACAAACACACACACACACATACATCCATACACACACACACACACAATTAAACACACAAATACACAAGCACAAACACAAACACACGTGCACACATAAACACACACATACACAAACGCACACAAACACAAACACACATGCACACATAAACACACACATACACAAATACACAGGCACAAACACAAATGCTCACATTCACAAACACACACAAACACACATGCGCACATAAACACACACACATTCAAAAACACACACAAACACACATGCACACATAAACACACAAATACACTAACACAAACACAAACACACATGCTCACATACACACACATACACAAACATACAGAAACACACATACACACACACATACACAAACACACACAAACATACATGCACACATACACACACAAATACACTAACACAAACACAACCACACATGCTCACATACACACATAAACACACACACATACACAAACATACACAAACACACATGCACACATAAACACAATAATACACAAGCACAAACACAAACACACATGCACACATACACACACATACACAGACACACACAAACACATTCACGATGAAAATCACTACATTTGGTTCGACCAAGAGCGTGTCAAGTCACGATTTCCCCAGTTATATTTGTCTCCTGCACATCACGTAGGGACACAAAGTGCGTCTGTTCATACCCCAAACCCACAGGGGTCTAAAGAGTCAGGTGGAGATCACTGACTTAGACAAACAAAAGTGTGGGCGACGAAAAACCCCACAGAAAGGAAATGAGACGCTGACACGGAAGAAACAAGATGCAAATAAACACAGAACAGAGGCATGCAGATGTACCCATTGTTTCCTACCACTGCTGTTCACGTTCCACTCTTTGCCTAGGGATTCCTTCGCCTCCACATACATGCCCCCACTCCGTCTGTCAAAGGCTTCTTGAAAGGTTGACATTTGCAAGTGCCTCTCTCTGGAGAAAAACAAGTTGGCCTACTCATTTATCTTTCACCAATAAAGTACGGTACTCTGAGTAAGCAAATAGTCTGGAAATGTAGTGTATTCAACTCTCTACATCTTGTTGGCTGTCTCGACTCACGTGACTAGTGTGTGTGGCGCTCGAAACTGCGCGGATCCCTGAGTTGTATCCTGGAGCAAAAAGCTTCATTCACATTGCTTCTACACATCCAGGTGTAAAATGGAAATTTGGGCGGGTAATTTGTCGAAAAATAACTTTGGCGTGTTCATCCGCAGCCACGTTGTATGCTCCCCAGGGAGTTGAGATGGAACGATAGTGTGTGCAGCCCAATGACCAGGGTGTAAAAATGTGCGGTTTCAGCACATATGAGTGAATGGATGAAACGTCTCCAGATTTGTTTTTAAGTTGATGTGAGTTCCAGCGAGATTAATTAGTAGCAAATAATATTACACCACAGCAAGCGATGTTGTCGGGTGTTGAGCAGAGCTGAAGAACCATGTCTCACTCTTTGTAATTTCCTCTGCAAAATGAACTACCACCACAGGAAATCATCGAGCAGGAACAGTTCATTCAGATCCAACCATTTGTTCAAAAATAAAAAAGAGATGACAAAGGAGGAGTCGACAGATCGTTTGCTTCTTCAGCATGTATAGCTTTTGCGAATTGGTCCCAACGCACATGCTCACACATCTTTTCTGAACGCCCTTGAACGTTCACAATAGCGTGTTTCCCATTGCACTCAGCTACAATCGCGTGTTTTGCGTTGCACTCAGCAGTCAAACAGCTCAGAGCTTGTTTACACTGATTCTACATTAACTATCCTGCACGTCATCATCAGTACATCATTGTGTATAAAAGCCATCAGGCACACGCTCTGCATTGCCTTGCTTTGATGCTAGCACTCAGGAAAATGCTGATTTTGGGGACAAAGTTTAAGATGTTTCGAGAAACTCCCTGTGTAAGCATGCTTGATATATGGATTTTGCGTAAACTTAACATGCTGGCTCCGATTCTCATTTCGACATTCACACCGGCTCTAGTTCTCATTTAGACTTTGTTGTATTTTATTTCTCAATTTGAGTTCTGTACTACTCCAGTTCTCACTTTGACTTCTGTACTACTCCAGCTGTTACGGTTCAAGTATCTCTTATCAAACACTGTACATAAAGAAGACGTGGAACTTGCGAAGAAAATGCGAAAAAGTGTTTGTGGGTTATCGTCCCTAGTCACATGCTGGCGGCGAAAACAAAATGGCCGATCGCGTGCGAGGCGGTGGTGATTTTTGCTCGGCTCTTGGTTGCAAGAACGCCCGTTACAAACAGAGCTGCTTCGGGAAAACTTTCCACAAGTTCCCTAAAGAAGAAAAAAGGTGGGTTGTGCAGTGATTATTTCATCAGGTTTACCTTCTTCAGAATGAGAATGCAATGGCTCGAGTCAACTAACTCAGTAGACTAGATCTACAGCGTCAGCGAGTACTTACGACTGTGAGTGTGAGTCAGCAGTCAGTACAAAACAACAGTTTACACTTGATGACAAACTACCCGTGGGCATATTTGCTGAATCCTTTATCAAACCTTGCTTACGGGAAAACTACAGTACAAAGGTACATCACTCATCCGTTTTGCGTTTAGGCAGAGCGTTAGATTTAGAATGGATGCCATTTCACAAGCTGACAAGGCGATTCCTTTCAATCATAATCATGCCCGTGTGATCAGATTGTCAATGATTGTGATCACAATTACGTACGTACACAATGAAATAACACAATTTTGCAAAGCATGTTTTTATCTTCTCCTGTTTGTACTGGTGTATCCGTAAGCGATTTTGGGCTGGGGGTGTTTCTTGGGCAAGCTAGAATTTTTCGGTTTCGAAGACAAGTCGGAACTCTATTGTTGGCCCTAAATCCTCTCTCTCAGTGACCATTGTGATTTATATATAATTTTTGGGGTATTAACTAAATACATGTATACAGTTTTTGATTCCTTTTATACTATTTCACAAATTAGCCGCCCCCCCCCCTTTTTTTTTAGTCTGCCCTAGGGGCGGGAGATCTCCTAATTTCGGTTTCTAGGGTCACCTTATGCTTCCCCCATGAGCTGAGAACTTAATTTAAAATGGGCCTCGATTTTATTTATTTGTATTTTGTAATTGTGCCTTTGTCCAGTCACATGATTTCACTTTGTACTTAAAAACTTGGCACTGTCATCATTTATTGCTATTTATTGTTCAGTTGCTATTGCTATTGGGCATCAGTTGTTCTGTTGCCCTCTTTCGAATGAGCCATGCATGCATTATGGATGTGTTTAGCGAATTGGGATACCTCAAGCAATGTAAAAAAGAAACAATGTGAAGCAAACATATAGCACCAAATAAAATAACCGAATCAGAATGGAAACTTCTTCAGTGTATGTGTGTGTGTGTGTGTGTGTGTGTGTGTGTGTGTGTGTGTGTTTGCTGTTTTAAATACCGAAAATGTGAAAATAAAGCAAGTCACAACATGAGAAAGATCGACTGTACTAGTCATAACAAAGCAGGAGACGGCCTGGTCAGCATGCAGCAAAGGGGAATAACTCATATTTAGCCATTCTCATTTCTAAGCATGCCCAATGAGGAAGTTATCCTTCTTCCCATTGTAGTTTCTTTGCTCTTATTTTCTAAGATGGCTGAAGGCTGTGGCTGAGTTGAGGTTTTGGCGGGAACATGCCTTGGCTTCGAAGTTGGAAGCCGTCTTGAACTGTTTCTAGACACGCAACTGTACAACTCCACTCATCCCAGTCAAATCCAACCTCTTCTCTCTGCAAGTGAACTTTGTATTTCTGATGTGAAACAGTGGATGACCCAGAACAAACTCAAACTTAATGATTCAAAGACTGAAGCTCTCCTGGTTGGCGGTGGAGGCGAATTCGACCAGGCCCTGAAACTAACCAAAGGTCAGAGTGAGATAGAATTCTCAAAGTCTGTTAGAAACTTAGGTGTCATGTTCGATGATGATCTTTCTATGAGAGTTCATGTGAACAAAGTTTGCCAGTTAGCTTACTACGAGTTAAGGAAAACTAGCACTATAGCGTAGCGTCTGTAAGCCGACGTTCACTTCGGCGTGACGTCACGTTCGGTACTTTCCGGCGGCGGCACTACATCCGGGGACAGCATTCGATCGGAGAAGGCGTGTGCAAATGGCGTTTGTTCAGAATTTTCCAAACATTGTGCTTGACGTGGAAGACGTTCCTGGTGCTGTACTACCGTACAAGGAAGTTGGATCCAACAGTGTGACTGCTCTGAAAAGATGGCTCCTTACACAAATGCTTGCTGCAAAAATATCAGGCCGTAGTTCATTCTCGTTCTGAGCTTGATGAAAATGTTTTCATCAGGATTACAAGCTGGAGCAGGAAGTAGTTTGTGGTTGCTCGTTGCCACATGGAGACTGCATGTGTTGAATATCTTGCACAGCTGCAGCAAACTTTGTTACGGTCAATTGATAGACATCTCCACACATGTGCGTGTGTTTTGTATGCTCTAGCGAAATGATCAGGTGTAAACATGCTATAATTATCTACACCGTGCGGCATGAGGAAGAAAAACGCGCGTGTGCACAGGCAGCCCCAGCAGATATCGTGTGACAGCAAGCTTACAAGGCATCCATACTCGACACAGCCAACACAAGGGAAGAAAAGAACTTCTCAACCCCACAATTACAATGAAGTCGAAATGTTTAATCCTGAGGTGTTAGCAATAATTACGACCTTCATCTTACACGTGTACTCGGGTGGATGAGAGCTGAGGTGAAAGCAACATAACCTACAGAATATGCTTGTGTGTA
>JAWQFJ010022860.1:17500-22230 GCA_034096865.1 Theodoxus fluviatilis | reverse complement strand
CAAAATCGTTCATTTGTTCGTTCACTCACTCACTCACTCCCTCACTCACTCACTCACTCACTCACTCACTCACTCACTCACTCACTCACTCACTCACTCACTCACTCACTCACTCACTCACTCACTCACTCACTCACTCACTCACTCACTCACTCACTCACTCACTCACTCACTCACTCACTCACTCACTCACTCACACTCACTCACTCACTCACTCACTCACTCACTCACTCACTCACTCACTCACTCACTCACTCACTCACTCACCACTCACTCACTCACTCACTCACTCACTCACTCACTCACTCACTCACTCACTCACTCACTCACTCACTCACTCACTCACTCACTCACTCACTCACTCACTCACTCACTCACTCACTCACTCACTCACTCACTCACTCACTCACTCACTCACTCACTCACTCACTCACTCACTCACTCACTCACTCACTCACTCACTCACTCACTCACTCACTCACTCACTCACTCACTCACTCACTCACTCACTCACTCAACTCACTCACTCACCCACCCACCCACCACCCCTCACCCACTCACTCACTCACTCACTCACTCACTCACTCACTCACTCACTCACTCACTCACTCACTCACTCACTCACTCACTCACTCACTCACTCACTCACTCACTCACTCACTCACTCACTCACTCACTCACTCACTCACTCACTCACTCACTCACTCACTCACTCACTCACTCACTCACTCACTCACTCACTCACTCACTCACTCACTCACTCACTCACTCACTCACTCACTCACTCACTCACTCACTCACTCACTCACTCACTCACTCACTCACTCACTCACTCACTCACTCACTCACTCACTCACTCACTCACTCACTCACTCACTCACTCACTCACTCACTCACTCACTCACTCACTCACTCACTCACTCACTCACTCACTCACTCACTCACTCACCCACCCACCCACCCACCCACCCTACCCACACACCCACCGGGCGGGGGGGGGCGGGGGGAGGCGAGGGGGGCGTGGGGCCGGGGGGGGGGGGGCGGGAGGGGCGGGGGGGGCGGGCGGGGGGAAATGCTCTCATCTGGCGCTAGCTAAAAGGAACCCCCCCCCTCCCGCTTGCTAAAAAAAGATTGGAAAGCGCCCCCCCCCCCCCCCACCCGCTTGCTCAGAAAACTTTGGAAACCCCCCACCCCCCCTGCTAGCTACAAATAGTTTGGAATTTCACCCCCCACCCCCCCGCTTGCTAAAATAAGATTGGAAACCCGCCCCCCCCCTCCCCCCCGCTTGCTAAAAAAAGCCCCCCCCCCCCCGCTTGCTAAAGAAAGATTGGAACACCCCCCCCCCTCCCCCGCAGATTCCTGACCAGGCAGCTATGGACTCTACTCTGACCCATTCGTTCACAGCAAAGAAAATTCGTCTGCTGTTCTATTCGACATAACAGATACACTTTCTTGTGTTGAGCGCGTACCCTCATTTAGATACAAATTATGCCAAAGCGAAGTTCCTGGAGGACGCACTATGATTGCCTATTGTTCATGCGTTTCACATTGAAAAAGTGATGATAGGCCAAAGGCTTAACAATGAAACAAGTTCGTTTGTTTGTTCGTTCGTTCTCACTATCACTTTGAGAAAGTGAGGATCATGTCACTCACATCCATCCTTGCAAATCAAACCACGCTGGAATATCTGGCTCACTCCACTGATAACAGCAACCTGGTTGCCACGCCATGTCCAATCCCCAAAACATTGCTACTCATACTGACCACTCAAACATAAAATGAACACCAATCACTCATCATTTTTACTGGCAAGTTAGCGTTCTTTTGAAACAGTGAACAGTTTCAAATTTAGGCGCCGAGCTTCCAGTATGAGTATCCTTGACATTGATAAATTCAACGTATAGACTTTCAACGTGATTGGCCAACTTTTTAAGTTAGAGCGAGGAAAGTGTGCTGGCCAAGCACGCGCCAATTCCCTATTACCCTATTGGTTTTTGAGGGAGTGAATTCCTGAGACTTTGAATGGAGACGTGGGGGAGACAATAAAAATGGCTGCTGTCTACTGACTCGTGGCTGGCATTCTCTGCTCTCCTGCTCCGGCCGTGGAGTGGAATCATCCTGGCAAGGCCAGGCCGATATAAGAGGAAGTACGGGTGACATCTGCCCTCTACCTCTCATCGACTCCAGCTCCGAGTCGTGCTGGCCTCTCCTGATGACCCCAGCACCAGCCCTCTGGGGGGAAAAAGTGTGCCGCGCTAAACAGCCACAAGCGCAGATGGCCGTTCCCTACCACCTGCCAGACCCCCACCAGGAAGGACACGAGGGGAGATGATGCAGTTCCAACCCTCCCTTCTACCAGGACCCACCCCTGTGTCAGTCGTCACCTCCCCAGCGCCCCCAAAAATAACCCTTTCAAGGACGACCACCGGGGTCAACGGCGCTGACCCCTTCAGCATTCTTTCAAGCCGACTCACGGTGTATTCTCCTTCCAGATAAGTTCTACCTTATAGTACAGGCTGGCTGGCTAAAATTAGGATTAAATAAGTATTACTCATGCACGTTGACTTAACAACCATTGCCTATCTTTTTAAGCATAATTAAAGTCATTTGGTAGTTGATGTCTGCCCTCATCTTCTCTGTTGTGCTGTCCATTCTTCACAGTGAGAAAGGTGAGAGTGAATGTTACAAGATAGCAGTGCGTTTCAACTCGACACCCTCTCAATTAATAATAATCAGAGCCCTGTCTTGTAACACCAGTTAACTAAGGATAAATGACCAAGCACTATATGTAATTCGTTCTTACTTATCGTACTCCACCCCTCACCCCTCCATCCCTGCTTTCTTTCCACACCCATTCACGACCCCTATTACACACAAACCTCTGACACCTAGACTCAGCAATCTCAGGCACTTGAATGTAATACACCAATAGCTACCAACACATTTACAAATGCTATCTAGTCTATGATTTGTATTCTTACTTACCTATTTAGAGGCGACAGTCACGTAGCATTCACTCAGTTTGCATGTCATCAATACAAAGATAGGAAAAAACAGTGTCATTTAAAGACGTGAACTCAACAAGAGTAAATGTGAGATGGATAATGGCATTAGATGAACACACTGTCGTAGGCAAAGTTAATTATTCAACCTGCCAGCCAGCCTTTAAAAATGTATGACAAACTGTCCATTAAGTATTCATTTCTTTGAGTCCAACTGTGGCATTCATACCTATTGCTTCGGCAGCGAAGTTTGAATCTTCTAAGCACCATGTGTCGATTGAGCAGGGAAGGAGAACTTGTTGGCAACCTCTATTGACCTGAAGGTGATGACATTGGTAGGCAGAGGCTCCAGGGCAGTCCAGTGTTGAACTCTTGTCAGGCTTCTGGGCAGTTCAGTAAGTCTTCTCCTGTTTCTGTCGTCTTGGAAGGGAGAGAGGCGGATTTTATGAGCTCCGTTTGGCGTCTGAAGGACTTAACGACTGGAGCTGGATGAGAGAGCGCCTTCAATGTCTCGCCTTTTATAAACTCTCTATGTCTCGAGTTGAGGTTTCACTTTCACGCCTGTCTTCGTTGATGTCCGTGCAGTGCAACCAATACAACTCGAGCCGTTTTGCACAGTGTCCTTATAAATATTCATCACCTGCGACAGTATGGTTAGCTTTTCTGCCAGGAAGACATGACTTGGTTTTTTTCTCACAAGTCTATAACAACATAATCGATATTACTAATTGGGAGGAGGGAGATTGTCACCCACGTATAAATAATACAAACACAAATACTCTCTCTCTCTTTCTCTCTCTCTCTCTCTCTCTCTCTCTCTCTCACTCTCTCACACACACACACACACACACACACACACACACACACACACACGTACACGCGAGTGCACACGCTCACATTGACGTAGTGACGAATGTGTAACACTAAGACACACCTAAATGAACACATACATGACACACAGATATACAACAAAGATGGGGAAAACAAGGTTCTATCCTTTCCAAGGAAGAAGATAAAAAGAAAGTATAGGTAGGTATAGGTAGGTATAGGTAGGTATAGGTAGGTATAGGTAGGTATAGGTAGGTATAGGTAGGTATATGTAGGTATAGGTAGGTATAGGTAGGTATAGGTAGGTATAGGTAGGTATAGGTAGGTATAGGTAGGTATAGGTAGGTATAGGTATATATAGGTAGGTATAGGTAGGTATAGGTAGGTATAGGTAGGTATAGGTATGTATTAGGTAGGTATTAGGTATGTAATAGGCAGGTATAGGTAGGTATAGGTAGCTATAGGGAGATATAGGTAGCTATAGGTAGGTATAAGGTAGGTATAGGTAGGTATAGGTAGGTATAGGTGTGCATAGGTGGGTAAAGGTAGGAAAATGTAGGCATAGGTATAGGTATGTATTAGGTAGGTATTAGGTATGTAATAGGCAGGTATAGGTAGGTATAGGTAGCTATAGGGAGATATAGGTAGCTATAGGTAGGTATAAGGTAGGTATAGGTAGGTATAGGTAGGTATAGGTGTGCATAGGTGGGTAAAGGTAGGAAAATGTAGGCATAGGTAGGCATAGGTAGGTATAGGTAGGAATATGTAGGTATAGGTAGGTATATGTATGTATATGTAGGTGTAGGTATGTATAGGTAGGTATAAGTAGGTATAGGTATGTATAGGTAGGTATGTGTATGTATAGTAGGTATAGGTAGGTATATGTATATATAGGTAGGT
>JAWQFJ010022860.1:0-7500 GCA_034096865.1 Theodoxus fluviatilis | reverse complement strand
GCTAAAGATATGATTTTTCTAGTGTTGGACTCTCGCATTACCACCGTACTCATGGATCCAGAGAGAGAGAGAGAGAGAGAGAGAGAGAGAGAGAGAGAGAGAGAGAAGCACTCACCAACACACAAACACTAACAATACACAAGCATACACACTCACATACAGACACAGAACCATAAACCGACGCACGCATGAATGCAAGCGCACACACACACACACACACACACACACACACACACACACACACACACACACACACACATATATATACTCATAAGTACACACGCACCCACGCAAGCATATACACACATACGCTCACATACATACACACAGAGGCATTCGCACAAACACTTGCAGGGAAACACACACTGACCATCGCTAAGACCAACCAGAAGCTGGACATAACAGAAAGACAACCAGACAAGGAAAGACCAACTGAGAGGGGAACGGAAAAACGGCTGGACGAAGAGCTGGCTGGCCGGGACATGTGATAGAAAGATGATTGAATTGGTAGATTAGTGGATGGCTGAATGGTTCAACAGATGGATGGATGCATTTATGAATAATTGAATGCATGGATGGATGGATGAATGGTAGAATACATGGATGAATGGAGGGAGGGAGGGAGGGACGCAAAGGCATTTGATGGACATAGATATCGAAATGGCCGGCAATTACTCGTACGGATGTGCGTTAGTACGATGTCACGACTCAAATATGTCGTGGAACTTTAAATTCACTTCCAGTCCTTTTTAAAACCGGCATGATGCACCTTTACGTGTTTTGCAGTGTCAGCACTTGCTGACTGCGTTTATTTTTCAACCGTTTCGCTCGTGCAATGCAAGTCGTCCTGCGGCAGCACGTGCACAGCATTTTCTTTGTGCGTGAATGGACCCAATATAAAGGGTCGGTTTATTCCTCTTTGAGGTTTGGGGGTTGGAACAGCAATTCGTCGGCTACTCTGTGTGTGTGGTTCGTTTCTGAGCAGCGTCTCAGGGGGCCGCTGTGCCCGGTTGGCAAGGCCTGGTTTTGGCTTGCCGTCCTCTTTACTGGTGTTGTAAAGAGGGGAATGTTTTTTGTCTCATCATCAAGCCTTTAACAGTGATATTGTGACGGTCCGAAGGCTTTTCTTTTTTGGGTTTCATCTTGCCTTAGTCTTGCCGTGCCTGCGGAAATCTGACGTCTGCTGACGACGTCATGGACACTGACCACGCCAAGCTTCTAGTATGTCAAGACTTTCATTCTTGTTTTGTGTGTGCCTGTGGTATTGGTGCAGAGCCGTCACGGTTGACGGATTGGAGGGGGGAATGGACGTTGTCTTCAGTTAAAGTACACTTTGAAGTTGAATTGAAATATTGTTGAAATCATTGTGGTATTTGGAAGTGTTTGTTGGATTTGTGGTGAACTTACTGGTGGAATGTTCTAGCAGATTGCAATTAGCAAGTTGAAGTGGTATTCATTGTTGACTTGAATTGGAAGTATTGTTGTGTGTTCTTTGGAGAGATTTATTGTGGACTTACTGTTGGAGTGTTCCCGCATACTGGAATTGGTGAGTTTCAGGTGTGGGATTTTAGTTGCATTGACTGGCTCTTCTATGTTTTATGTTGTTAGTAAATTGTTACATTTCATTCATATCTTGTTTGGCATTGTTTTGAATAGGGTGTCCTTTTTTAGTCTGTGGACAATCGGGCAATTTCCCCTTAAAAACAAAAATCTAATATATCTGCACGGGAATACAAATCCATCAGTAATCATCCACCCGGGCCGTGACATACGAATGTACTGGAATGCATCTTCTCATCGTGAAAACCAGTTTTATCCTCTCGGTAAGCTTCCAGGAGTAGTAGAAAAGTAGTTTACCGTTCCGTGTAGGGTCAAGTTCTGTCAACGACATTTCCCGCGTTCTGATTTTGAACGGTGACCTTTGCTAATATAGCAGACTCGTTACGCACTCCCTTCCAGCAGGTCGTGTAGTTTCAAGTATTAAAAAATACGTTAAAGCCGTATTATTATTATTAAAAGTATAGGTTTGTGCAGGCTATCTTTGGATACACGAATCCTCAAAATTATTTCATATTCAATTTTATCCTTCTTGATTAAAGATATGACAATAACAAAATTAAGGTCGATTATCATTCATAATAGAAAATCACCAGACAGAAGGGAAGGTAAAGGGAAATTCTGAAGCGGCGTTTTCGTCTGCTACCTCCTACTACGTTACCAGCACAGGTATAAATGCCGACGTTCACTAAACCTTGACATACACACCAATATGCCAAGATACACAACTATACATTTCTGCAACCTCCATGGCTCGTACAGTCGTAATATATTTACCTTGCAAGTCTGTGCAATAAATTCATTTTAACTCAATAATCAAGATAAGCCAATCAAATTCGACTATGTGCGAATTGTTTTAATCATAGCGAGGCACTAGAAGGAAGCGCACTGAAGTATTAAGCAGTTAGAGGGTCATTTCAGATGCTCCAGCTGCTGCGCGACCTTGACAGGAAGGTCACTTCTGCTTTGGGATGAGAGGTCACAGTAGGAATGTAGAGAATATCGACCCTGACGCTTCTATTAAGTCGTCTCTTCAATCAAGAGGGATACACTTAAATGTGAACTTATTTTTCATGTATGCAATGAAGGCCTCCAAAATCCTATATTTTTTATTCATATAATATGTAAGGTCATAAAAATACTACTCAATCTGCCATGAGAGAATGCATAATAAGTTAGCAAAATTTATCCCTCCAGGTTTACTGGAGATCCTACAGACTTTATCTGTCTGTGTGTCGGTCTGTCCCGACTTCACGGCTGATTTCTCAAAAACTACTGGACGGATTTCCTTGGCATTTTGCACACTAACTGGAAGTTAGGTCCGATTGAATGTATCAAATTTTCAGAATCGAGGCTTGAAGAGAAAGTGGTTTTTTAATGTCGTACACTCGACAGCGCCTCCCCAAATACTCGATTCATGGAATGGCGAAATTGCGAAATGTGTGACATCATCAATACCGTGACGTAATTTATTGGGTATGTCTCTCTGTCAGGCCCTACTTAACGGCTGATTTCTCAAAAACTACTGGACGGATTTCCTTGGCATTTTGCACACTTACTGGAAGTTAGGTCCGATTGAATGTATCAAATTTTCAGAATCGAGGCTTGAAAAGAAAGTGTGGGGGTTTTTTTAGTTCGTACACTCGGAAGCACCTCCCTAGATAGTCAATTTATGGAATAGCCAACTCGCGATCGAATCAGAGTTATCTTTTCCTACTTCAGCAAAACGCTTCGATGTATAGAATAGAATTCTTCGGCTTGCTTAGGCGTCCAGGGCCTATCGCCGATTCTGGTGGTTCTCTGGCTGTATTTTTATTGTTCTTATGGATACTGGTCTTTTACCAGGCCTATTCTATATCACTTGTGAAATAAAGAAAAAGAGAGAAAAAAGGCCTAATTGCTGTGCAGCATCTGCGCCAGTGGTTCCTCCAGCTTGAACATATATCCTTGTAGATGCTTGTCCACTCTGTTCTTCAGCGAGTTCAGGCTCGGTGCCTCAACTACGCTATTCGGGAGGCTGTTCCACATGTTTATAACTCGCTGGGTGAAGAAATGCTGTCGTAAAGCCGTATTGCATCAGTTTTTCTTGAGCTTGTAGGCGTGACCTCTTGTGACACTATTGTCATCGCAGGAAAACAGATTAATGTATGTTGAACATCTACCAGCAGACGCCAAAATGCGGTACTACGAGAAAATTATTGACGTTGATGGGTTAGATCCGTATGAAATACCAAACAGTTCGTGGTCTGTCTACAAAAACCAGTTGCCGGACATAAACCACTCCAGTATTGTACAATATTTTCTGTATGTCTCATTCAGTCATTGTGACTGTCTGTCTGTCTGTTCCGACTTAAGTTCTTATCGGCTGATTTCTCAAAAACTACTGGACGGATTTCCTTGACATTTTGCACACTTACTGGAAGTTAGGTCTGATTGAATGTATCAAATTTTCAGAATCAAGGTTTGAAAAGAAAGTGATTTATTTTGTCATTTCACGGAATGGCGAAATGCGTTGCGTAATCGAGATCGAGTCAAACAGAGTTATCTTTTTCTACTTCAGCAAAACGCTTCGTTGTATGTTGAATATCTACCAGCAGACGCCAAAAAGCGGTACTACGAGAAGATTATTGACGTTGATGGGTTAGATCCGTATGAAATACCAAACAGTTCGTGCTATCATCCATTTTCCTACAATTTACAGTGCAAAATACGAACCACGGGGGTTTAGGAAAAGGTCGTTATAAAAACCGCTGGCGCTGAACCTCCAGGTTTTGGCACAACAACAAAAAAAGATCGGGTTCGAACCCGCAACCTCTCGAGAGAACTATTGATGCATTCAACATACATCTTTGACGGTACTACTATTGACCGCAATACCCCGCAATACCCCGCAATACCCACAAATATACCGCAATACCACCAAATATGCAACTCGTACTTGCGTCAAATCGCCGTAGTTTGATGTTTGCTTCGTCCAAAGAACATACGTTACATAGACATAAAGAAGCGTCACTCCGCGATTTTAAGCAAGACGAGATTTAGAGTTGCGTCCCTTGTTTTGGTTGGCTGGCAGGCGAAATCAATGCTTGGAGCGATTATGCTCTAGCTACCTATTTTATGAGCCAGTGAGTCTCTCAAATTGACAATAAACTGATGACTGCTCTAGTGTTTAAACTGCCAAGACTTATCCGACAGGCAAATGAAGACAACGAGTTTAGATCTGATAGGTGGTCATTCAATGATCATAGTAGGCCTATACTATGTTTGGCCAGAAAACAACATTGAAACTGATGCGATGTTTCGATATCCTAATACGCTCAAAATACTTCTACTCAATTTTGAGACACATGGGTCGCCAAAAACCATACAAATTCAACTAAACTTTCGGACCGATACACAGAAGCGACCGCATCACGAAGGGACGTAACTCTCGGAAACAGTCAAACTACGGCGATCGCATTAGATCAGTCTTGGCAGCGTTCAGCGGGCTAAGTAAACATCAAACTACGGCGATTTGACGCAAGTACGAGTTGCATATTTGGTGGTATTGCGGTATATTTGTGGGTATTGCGGGGTATTGCGGTCAATAGTAGTACCCAGATTTGATAAATTAATGCTGTTCAAGGGTTACATTTTCGAAACGAAACGACCCGCATCGTAAAAAATCCTTCTGTCTCCTTCACCAACGTTCTGGAAATTATTCATTCTCGCATGGGTTCCCCGAAACTCTAAATGACGTCAATCTAAAAAGATACCCATAATTTCTGCTGTTACGTCAATTGAAATGTTGAGACAGAAAGCTTCTAAGTGGGACTGAATTTCAGATCGTACATGCAAATGACGTCATGCTATTAATGACGTCAAATTTGGCTTTGCCGTCAAATGTCATTTCAATAATTTTTCGACCGGTAATTTCGAGAATACGACCTTAGAAAACCACTTTCTCTTCAAGCCTCGATTCTGAAAATTTGATACATTCAATCGGACCTAACTTCCAGTTAGTGTGCAAAATCTCAAGGAAATCCGTCCAGTAGTTTTTGAGATATAAGCCGTGGAGACGGGACAGACAGACACACACACACACACACAGACAGATAAAGTCTGTAGGACCTCCAGTAAACCTGGAGGGATAAAGTCTGTAGGACCTCCAGTAAACCTGGAGGGATAAAGTCTGAAGGACCTCCAGTAAACCTGGAGGGATAAATGCTTTACATCCATAACAGTTTTCAATGGCACAGTTGGTAGAGCATTGGACTCTTGGTCATGCATGACCAGGTTCGATTCTGCGCTGAAACTTTCTTTTTCTCTCTTTTTTCGAGAGGTTGTGGGTTCGAACCCGACCTGGTTTTTTGTGCTTTTGTGTGTGTGTATTTTTTCTCCCTCTTTTCTCAAGAGGTTGCGGGTTCGAACCCGATCTTCTTTTTTTTTGTTGCCAAAACCTGGAGGTTCAGCGCCAGCGGTTTTTATGTCACTGTTCAACAACAGATCGCCGGATGGTAATAACAATCGAAATGATGTCACACGATATGACGTCATTGTTCATCATTCTTCCTCCTCCAAACCCATTCTAGTCTATTAGAGACTTCGCCTGCCGGCGAAAGTTTCTAGCACAATTAATATCAAGTGATGGAACTAATCCGTCCAGAGTATGCATTAGTAGGTCACACAAGAGGCTTGTGGGATAGCACTCTACTCCCTGACATACGCCGTTAATGTAGTTCTAAGACTATTTCTCACTAAACTCATGAATTACGATCGTTGAGCCAATACACAAGCGTTTATTTGATATAATAAAAAGTTTGTGTTGAAATGGAAAAACGTTTTGACATCTGAATGGTTTCTGTAAAAATTGGAAAAATTATATCCAGAACGAGCTATTTTTGGCCCATTGCTGATATGCGAAGGGTCAAGTTATTAGGCACTCAATACGAACTACGCCAGAGCAAAGACACAATTTAACGGGACCGCCAGCTTCTGCAGTTTTACTGCGATTTGTCATTTGGCCTCTCTGTGACGTTTTGACGTTCGTGGGAACATCATTTCCGGTAGAATGAAAGCTACAGTGGAATAGTAATAATTGTGTTTTCACATAGTAGTGTCTTTCATGTGTATCTGCATTTAATTGCTTCGAAGAGTGAAATAAAGTAGTTTATTACTTTTGAAATCAAAGCCACATTGCGCGTAATGAAGCAAGAATTCATAGTCGATAAATTTGTTTACATTTGCCAGACCAGTGCGGGAATGTACGCGTGATTTTTCAGCACTGCCGTTAGTTTTATTGCAAAAGTTTAGATGCTGTACTTGTCATCAAGAAGTATTCTTCAGACTGACACATTAATATTATAAGTTAATGAACTTTCATCGGAGAGCGAACAGCGCAGCTATTGTAAAATAGTGGCTCACCTGAAGTGATGTTCCCGCGAATTACTACCTCTCTCGCAATTCGGCAAATGTGGGCGGTCCCGTTTGTAACGAGATCTGGTCAAAAGGGAGATTACTACTTCTATGACGTAAGATGATGATGTTGGAGACTCTTTGATTGAAGAGGGGAATAAATCAGTACGCTCCCATCATGGCTTGTTGCTGCCTCGTACTCGTGTGTGATGCTATACTAATTCATCTTTCGGTTTGGCACCTCTAACCATCAGCACGCAACATGGTGTCAGAAGTGAACACCAGCCTTTCCTTCATCTGTGAGTGACATTATTTCTTCATGATGGCGCATTTTAAACCGCCTGCGAACTTTGACTTTCACAACCCAGTTGGTTGGAAAGAATGGCGAGAAAGATTCAGCCGATTCCGCATCGCAAGCTGAAAGCAGAAAGTGGTGAGGTGCAGATCGCTAGCTTGATCTACAGTATGGGATCGGAGGCTGAACGTATCTTTGCTCAGTTTACTCTGGGTGAAGAAGACAAGAAGAAATACGATGAAGTTATCAAGGCT
>JAWQFJ010022859.1:0-16722 GCA_034096865.1 Theodoxus fluviatilis | reverse complement strand
TTACTTCTGGCAGTTCCGGTAGACTGGTAAAAATAGAAACTGATGTGATGATCGCTAGATCGTGGCAAAAGGATGACATTAAAGCATGCAAAAAGATTAATTAGATTAAAAACTAATCGAAAATAGTCATATTAGACTGTTTTAACGTATACTTTCTGCACAAAACCCACAGAAGATAAGTCAACAAACCTCACCGTACGTACCTAGCTGGCTAGCAGACGAACGCGATCGAACCGTAGTCACTACTCCAGCAGACGATCGAGCAAGTGTGATATAATGTTTCATGTAATGCTCGAATGAGTGGCAGCAGATAATTGTTTAGTTCTGGCTTGAATTGACTATTTCGTTTCCCTGGTCAGGCGAGGACAGAAAATTCACGATCATAGACTGATAGAGTCGATGAGTGCATGATCAACTTGCCCGCATTCGGCGTAATGTAACGTGTAAGATTATGACAAGAAAATGGCATTAAAGCACAAAACACAGTTTCATGACAACTAAATTCACCAATTATATTAATAACTGACCATAACTACAGCTAGTGCTAAAACCTTACATACAAAGCAAACAAAACATACTGCGGGGAGTGTCCCGGTCTCGCATCAAAACTCAGCGCACAAGTATCGTACTTGTCATAATCTTACACGTTACATTACGCCGAATGCGGGTAAGTTGATCATGCACTCATCGACTCTATCAGTCTATGATCGTGAATTTTCTGTCCTCGCCTGACCAGGGAAACGAAATAGTCCATTCAAGCCAGAACTAAACAATAGTCTGCTGCCACTGATTGGAGCATTCATGAAACATTATATCACACTAGCTCGATCGTCTGCTGGCGTAGTGGCTATGATTCGATCATGTTTGTCTCCTAGGTATGTACGGTGTGGTTTGTTTGAGTACTAGCTGTAAGTGTAAAAATGGTCAGTTATTAATATAATCAGTGATTTTAGTTGTAATTAAACATTTCGTGTGTTTTAATGCCATTTTCTTGTCATCATCGACCCGATCTTAAGAGTTATATACATTACGCCACTTCGACTCGATGATAATGAATTTTCGGTCCTCGCCAGACCAGGGAAACTAAATTGTCAATTCAAGTCAGAACTACAGTTATCTGCTGCTACTCATTCGAGCATTACATGAAACATTATATCACACTTGCTCGATCGTCTGCTGGAGTAGTGCACTACGGTTCAATCGCGTTCGTCTGCTAGCCAGCTAGGTACGTACGGTGAGGTTTGTTGACTTATCTGTGGGTTTTGTGCAGAAAGTATGCGTTAAAACAGTCTAATATGACTATTTTCGATTAGTTTTTAATCTAATTAATCTTTTTGCATGCTTTAATGTCATCCTTTTGCCACGATCTAGCAATCATCACATCAGCTTCTCTTTATACCAGTCTACCGGAACCGCCAGAAGTAAAGGGACGAAACTCGGGCTGAATTTCCGTTTCAGAAATGAGAATGTCCTATACTGTCTGGGAATAGAGCAAGCACCACGACGATGACTTGGAAACCGTTAGAGTGGCAAATGAAACAAGATGGAATAACGAGCTTGCATTTACGTTCTTCTCCTTTGTTGTCTGCATGTTTGACAAGGACAACTTGGAGAGGATCGCGGCCTCAATGGTGACCACGACATTGAGAGGGTGCGGGAAAACCGGCGTTGGATTCCAGGCTTATGAAAAAGCTGCCAAGTCTGGTAATAGGCAACCAATTTGTGCTTTCCAAGCATTTGTGAAATCATATTATCTCAAAGGTCACGACGTGGCTTTCGTTGCCTCGGTCTTCTGAAAACAAACGCATAATGTGTTCCTTCTCTTCGTTTTGACCATACCAGACCCTTCCCCCAACTCCCCTCTCCCATTATTCCCTTGTTTGTTCTTTTTCTGGTCGTGCCAATGCTGAGGTATAGAAATCCTTTCTTCGTTTATTTCTGTCAGTAACGCTTGCTTCAAATGTCTCCGACTGGACGGTAATTGGTGTATAGTTCTTTCTTCATTTGTCGATCTTTTCTCCCTTATGCAAGGTGGAAAAGCTAGACAAACAAGCATTGCAATGAAATGAATCTGTACATGGTAAAGGGCACTTTGGAACTTCACGATTCAAAACAAAGAAAAAAGTCATTGTTTCTCTTAATATCTTTACGATATGCATGATTTAGAGTGTTTCAGATTTTGAAGTCGTATCAAAGTTAACTAATTACGTTTTTCCTTGGGTTCCGTTGAAACAGGTTTCAAAATGTTCTTTTAAGCAACATGACACAGGTTTAGTTTGATGTTGTTTGCTAAAGTGGAAATGTTTGTCAAAACGTATTGAGGTAAAAATAAGCATGATATGAAATGCAAATGCGTAAACTTCCAGCTAGGTGTATCTCATTCTTGCTTCGCCGAAGAAGAAATAATAATTTGACAAGTTGTGCTGCTGCATTCCATATCATATTTCTTGAATCCGTCTTCGGATTAATATTCCACACAGGAATGAACTTAACTGTTAAGTGCTTGTGACGAGATCACCCCCTTCCCCTTTTCACTTGAATTTATTGTATCTATTAACCTGTGTTGGGTGAGTTAGTGTGGCCGCCAACCGTTATAAATTAATCTACAATAGCATATTATGGCTCTCCAACCATATCTCCACTGTGGATTCAGGGTAAGAGTTAAGAGTTGACCCACTACGTCTCTCTGCACGATTCTTGGGGAACGAGTGACTAGGAACACCGTGACTTGCCTTGCGTTTGCTCTGAACTGTTCTGGTGCTTTTTGTGCTTAACGGCCTTAGGCTGATGGGCCGTGAAGTGCGCTCCGTCCATCCATATGTCGCCAACCGTGGAAAACTTTGTAAACGCTTTGTGCTGGCGAGCGGAATGGGAACGTGTGATTGGCTGCCTTTCCAAAACTTGACTGAAGACATTTCTGGCAAACATCATCACGCTATACAAGAACAAAGGAGACCGCAGTGACTGCAATAAATACCGCGGAATATCCCTCCTCAGCATCGTTGGGAAGGTCTTTGTCCGTGTAGTACTACAACGGTTGCAGACACTTGCCGAGCGAGTCTACACTGGGGCACAGTGCGGTTTCAAATCGGAACGCTCAACCATCGACATGGTCTTTTCACTCAAACAGCTGCTGGAGAAATGCCGTGAGCAGAGGCGACCACTGTACATCGCCTTCATCGATCTGACCAAGGCATTTGACCTGGTCAGCATGAAAGATCTCTTCACCCTGCTGCAGAAGATCGGATGTCCCCCAAGCTCCTGAGTATGGTCATGTCCTTCCATGAAGACATGCTCGGCACCGTCCAGTACGACGGCTCAACCTCGGACCCCTTCCCAATCAGAAGCGGCGTGAAACAGGGCTGTGTGCTTGCTCCTACCCTCTTCGGCATCTTCTTCTCCTTGCTACTGTCCTACGCCTTCAGACAGTCTAAGGATGGTGTGTACATCCATACCAGAAGGGATGGAGGTCTCTTCAACCTAGCCCGCCTCCGTGCAAAGACTAAGGTGCAAAGGGTCCTGATCAGAGAGTTGTTGTTTGGTGATGATGATGCCCTGACTGCACACACAGAGGAAGCGCTGCAGCGTCTCATCAACTGCTTCGCCCAGGCATGCAAAGAATTCGCTCTGACCATCAGCATTAAGAAGACTGAAGTCATGGGTCAGGATGTCAGTACCGCTCCCAGCATTCCCATCGGCGACCACACCCTTGTGGTGGTGGAGGAGTTTACATACCTGGGCTCCACCATTTCCAGCAACTTGTCTCTGGACGCCGAACTAAACAAGCGCATTGGCAAAGCCGCAACATCACTGGCCCGCCTCGGAAAGCGTGTCTGGGACAACTCCATGCTGACAACCAACACCAAGATGAAAGTCTACCAGGCCTGCGTTCTCAGCACGCTCCTTTACGGAAGCAAAGCGTGGACCCTGTATTCCCGCCAAGAACGCCGGCTCAACACCTTTCACATGCGCTGCCTCCGAAGGATCTTGGGCATCAGCTGGCAGGACCGCATCCCCAACAAGGACGTTCTGGCTCAAGCAGGTATGCCCAGCATGTTCTCCATGCTCAGCCAGAGACGACTGAGATGGCTGGGTCACGTCAGCAGGATGGACGACGGCCGAATACCCAAAAATGTGCTGTACTGAGAGCTCACCACGGGATCCAGACCTGCAGGAAGGCGTCTCCTCCGCTACAAGGACGTCTGTAAACGCGACATGAAGGCAGGAGGCATCAGCCCAGCATGCTGGGAAACGTTGGCCGCTGACTGCAGCAGCTGGAGACACGTCGTCAAGACTGGCATCCAGGCCAGCGAGAAGAGGAGACAGGAGCAGTGGGAGGAGAAGAGAGAACGCAGACGACAGAGGATAGCGTCGGCATCTACAGAGCCACGCCAGGACTTCACTTGGGACTTCACTTGGGACAAATGCAACAGAGCATGCCGCTCAAGGATCGGGCTCTACAGCCACAGAGTGCGCTGCCGCTCAACCCCGGACTGACCAAACCTGGCGCATACTCCATGGTCTCACGAGACTGACGAATGCCAACAAAAACAATGTTATGGGGTACATTGGAAAGATATCTATCAACACACTCATTTTAGTGTAAAACAAGTTACCGATGTCCTTGTCTGTAATTTCTTTTCTTATTTCACCCCATTTCTCATTTAGCGTTTTACCGCACATAATGAAAATTTGTGTCCGTACAATAAAACTTTCCACGTGTGAGGAAGCCCTAACTGGCAAGCAATTTTTGACGGTTAATCCGCAGTGAATTCGCAGTGATTCACACACAACATGACATGAGAATCTGAAGATTCTGAAGATTAAAAAAAACTCGTTAAAACGCAGTCAATCATGTGCTGTCGTCCGCCATCTTGTGCTTGGCTGTCTTTCCCCCACCCCTCATCTCGGACGAGTTCACTACTGTGGCCCGTCTCCGGAAGCCTTTCCGTGAACTCTTTTATAAAAGAAGAAAGAAAGAAACTCCTGAGAGAAGCATTGCCAACAGGACGGTCTTCAGAGGAAGAAACCCCGTCAACAAGAGTTTCGGCCCTATAACTTCCTGACACTCTCGGGGTGAAGGCCACACTTAGTCATGATTCCAGATGATCGCCTGTTGGCTCAAGTGTTATGAGAACATTTATTTTCGCGAAATGCTGCGTGCATCTGTGATAATGACCATGCCGGGTCGTTGCTTGCCACGCTGTTGAAAACGAGCACGCGCTCGTGCCATCCCAAAGCTGTATCTACAAACTGCATGACTCAGGGCTTGACAATGAAAGCAAGCCTTGTGATCAACACTCCAAGAAGGAATCTCTCGCACAACACACGGCCGTGCTTCCATGGAAACCCATGCGTTCGTGCAGTCATGTAGACTGCGAAAAACTTGCCACCGACGAGTTCGGCATGTTGTAGTCCCATGAAAAGGACATAATTTTTCGGTACGGTGTTGTGTGAAATGCAGAGATGATTACTCATGGGTGTGTAGCGGGATTCTCTGAACCACTACACTGGCGAGGTAAGTGTAGGTTTTATTCTGGAATGATAGCACGATATATCAAAAGCAGACTTGTTTACTAAGATGTCCGCCCGAAACATAGGCAAAATTATTGCAGGTTTGATCTCCATTCATATTTCGAACGTTACGAAAAGACATGAAACCAACAAGTACTGCCATTTTGCGAGAGGAAAGATTTCACGTGCGTTGAATAAAGCCAATAAAACTATCCAATGCAAATATTCTGCAATTTGCTTTTGGATTGTTTTTCTTCATAAAACAGAAGTTTACCAACCCAGAATATAAACTTAGAAACGGGGGTGGGGGTGAGAGTGAAAGTTAATATCTTCACACTCTCTGTATATGGGTGCGCTTTTTAAGATGTTGATTACAGTAGTGAAAGTTCGCGTTAGGGACAATGAAACTGATTTATTTTCATACATATTTTTTTCGATTAAATACATACTTCAGGCAATCATAATTATTATGTCACCGCTTTTTAGTGAAGTATCGTTTTTGTACTCACAGATTTTTATTTGATGAAACATACATTTGAATTAGCCATATTTCCTTTCTTTGCCTCATATGTTTCTCACAGTGTGTACACGACTCTGGAGTCATGAAAGAAAAAGTAATTCTGGGTTCTTTGTGAGTGAATGATGCCTTTATTGTGGTTATATGGAAAAAAGTTATGTTAATTCTGCCCCAGTGCGTAAGTTTCCTGGAATTAGATGGGGGGAAATGTTTACAACAGAATTTCTATTACCAACACATGATATTTTTTAATGGGAAGCATACTATATAAGCCTACTTCTTTTACGCTGTCTTCCAGCTTACTGTCTGCATTGTGAATATTTCGAAGACGAAATGTGGCGCGTTTATCCGCAACCGGGTTGCATGCTCCCTAGGGAGTTGTGAAGATACTGGAATGATGAACAATGCAACTCTTTGACCAAGGGGTAAACGTGTATGAATATTCAAATTCGATGGAAAGCCGCACAACAAAATGTATCATATTCACATTTTTGCACGGTGAAAAGGAATTAGAAAGTAAAAAGGGATCAACAGGCCAGACCTAAATGGGTGGGGGTGGGGAATGGGGTGGGAGGTTATGATGGCGGATGAAAATAGGAAGGAGGACTGACAGGTAGAGCAAGGAGAGTAGGCAGAGGACGTGAAGAGGGAAAACGACGTGCAAATGAAGTGGGTGGAGAAGACCCGGATCTTAAGACAGGAAGCCAGGCAGATGAAGATAAATGTGATGAAGGGGACGACAGACAAGTGAAAGACATTGAAGACACTGTTGACTAGGCAAGGACGGACAGTGGAGAGGGTTGATGAGACAAGAGAGAGGGCGGAGGCGGGTGATAAAGTGAGGAAGGAAAGAGGAAGGAATTGGACAAGGATAGGAAGAAGGACATCAGAGGGGAAAACGACCAGAGAGACAAAGAAATTCACGGTTTAGAGACGGCCAGAACAAAACAAGTCAAGAACAAACCACCAAAAGTGTATGTCACTAGCCTATTACAAAAAGATGAGTACACAGATTTCAAAGAGAAAGAAAACATTAAGTCAATTACATCTATTAAACCATCGTTTACATAATTTACATGTTTCGGTTATTGAAGCACTCTGTTTTCTCCTTAAGTGTATTGCTTAAAAATGAACAAGGTTAAAGCACGACATTTACTTTTTGTACAACAAAACATGGGGGAAATTTGATTTCTAGTAAGTCCTCGCTTCTCTTGAAAGAGTATGGGTCCTTACTGCCAAGCTTTGGTCTTTCAAATAAAATATGTAGTTCATTTCAGACTGTCTTCTCATTTCTGCAAAGTAGGCGTGCTAAAGAGGAAGACGGTATGGCGTGAGAAGGGAGGTAGGGAGAGGCGAGGTGACTCGAGATGACTCCCCTACACCATCAACGAACCAGCCAGCAGTCAACCGACCAACCACGCAGCACATCCGGCTTCCAACACACAGGCGGAGGCAGTATGGCGATCGATGGCTGGCTACCTGGAGCTGTGCCGCCATTGCAACACTCTCAGCGCTGTGGGGCAGCGCCCGCCTGGCTCCTGGAGAGGCAGGGATGGAGAAAAAACACGACAGCGAGTGACAGGAAACCCGTGACTCTGGCAGGGAGCAAATGGGAAACGGGCAGAAAGAGGTGCTTCATGTCCTGGCGCCGCCTCCGCGCTTTAGAGAGCTCCTCACGGCTCGCATGCCGCGCCGCCACGCGGAGGATCAGCGGCTATAACTCTTGCTCCTTATTTTTTGGTCTGCCCCTTTTCTGAACTGTTAGCGAAAGAGGTGCGCTGCTCCGAACAGTTCACATCTGGCATAATATGCTCCAACTGCGCGCTACGAGAGATCATTTCGGACATACTGCAAAGTAAGATATGATTATGACGATAATGTTGCGTCAGAATGAGGTTTTTCTCCTCGGTTCCCTCCTGCTTATATCCGAATGTTGGTCGACACGACGCGCATAGTTGTTAACGAAAGAAAAGCGAGTCTCTTTTACGACTGATACTGAAAAGCTGATTCTCTCTCTCTCTCTCTCTCTCTCTCTCTCTCTCTCTCTCTCTCTCACACACACACACACACACACACACACACACACACACACACACAACACACACACACACACACACACACACACACACACGCACACACAACGAATAACATATGGAGAAGCTGGTAAGATCTTCAGTAGATGGATACTCGGTCAAAGTCTGAAACGTAACTTATCACTGCTCGCAGCTGACGTAACGCGAGGTCCCTGGTTGCATGTCTGCATTAGGAACAATCCTCTCAACATGACACCGAGATATGTATTGTCCATTGGTCTTTTTCTACAAATAGCCACGTGCACATATTCATAAATGTGTTTTATAAGCACCAGGATGATTTCCATCGCCGTGAATGGTTACCTATCTACATGAAAAACAGTTTTCTCGGGATATACACCATAAAAAAGAAATTACCTTTGCCGATTTGCTTTACGATAAAAGCCACATTTTCTTATTCGCCTGTGGGTTTCAAACAGCACGACAAGATTTCAATTCGAGTACACTCAACATCGTCGTTTTTGTCGCAGATTTACCACGAGCAACAATCCAATAAGCCTCCGAACCAGTTTCGTTCCGTGTCACATGCTTCTGCACTCTTAAGCTGCGACTCCTTCAGTTTCAACGTCAAGCGGTGTTACGGCGGGGCTGCACAAAAGACCATCTTGAGGGGCAAATGCATTTGCACTTCACGTCCTCTGTCACGGCGCCTTCACTTCCTCCATCAGCGCCTGGCGCGATCGTCCCTCACAGCAGCGGCAAAGTCAGCCACTCAAAGTGAGGAGTTTTCTTGGGGGGAAATTCACCGTCAGTGCTTCAGCTTCATGTGCAGGCTTCTATGAATTAGAGCGGTGGAAGCTGGTGTGAAGTGGAAGTTCTATGTAGAGATGAAGTTCCGGCTCTTTGGTCATGTACCTGGATTACGCTTCCGGCTGCGGATTGTGGGTAAAAATGGACTGCCCCACGCGCTTTGTAAGAGATGAATGACTAGGTGAACCGACACAAGCGTTTTAAGTAGTCAATGGCTTTGCGTAGTATCTGAAGGATGACGGCCTGACAGTCTCATCTATCCATGTATCCATGCACTCATCCATCCATCACTGTATCCATACATCCACCCACCCACCCACCCACCCACCCACCCAACTATCCATCCACCCACTCAACTATCCATCCATCCACCCAACTATCCATCCATCCATCCATCCATCTATCCATCCATCCATCCATCCATCCACCCAACTATCCATCCATCCATTCATCCATCCATCAATCTATACATCCATCCATCCATTCATCCATCCATGCATTCATGAATCAAACTTGACATGTACAGCTGTCTCGGACCGTGATAGCCCCTTACCTAAACCATATTATTACACAAACAAGGCAGAGAGAGAGAGAGAGAGAGAGCGAGAGAGAGAGAGAGAACGAAAAAATAGAGAGAGAGAGAGAAAGAAAAAAGAGAGCGAGAGAGAGAAAGAAAGAAAAAGAGAGAGAGTAGAGAGAGAGAGAAAGAGAGAGAGAAAGAGAGAGAGAAGAGAGAGAGACAGAGAGAGAGAGGAGGGAGAGAGAGAGAGAGAGAGACAGAGAGAGAGAGAGAGAGAGAGAGAGAGAGAGAGAGAGTCTTTGTCACTTTGTCACTTCCACTCTCACTTGATGCTGGGCCGATAGAAAAGGTGAAAGAACACGAAGTGCTTGGGGTCATGATTGACGAACAGTTAGACTGGAACTCGCACATAAATCTGATGTGCAAAACGATTTCAAGCAATCTCTTTCTACTGTCAATGCTGAGACACTTTGTAGACACGGAAACCTGCAAAATCTTTTTCAATGCCCACATCGTATCACACATCAATTACGCATCAACATTGTGGGATAACTGTAGCAAAGCTAATTTGAAGAGAGTTAATTCACTATAATCTCTTTCTACTGTCAAAGCTGAGGCACTTTGTAGACACGGAAACCTGCAAAATCTTTTTCAATGCCCACATCGTATCACACATCAATTACGCATCAACATTGTGGGATAACTGTAGCGAAGCTAATTTGAAGAGAGTTAATTCACTATAATCTCTTTCTACTGTCAAAGCTGAGGCACTTTGTAGACACGGAAACCTGCAAAATCTTTTTCAATGCCCACATCGTATCACACATCAATTACGCATCAACATTGTGGGATAACTGTAGCGAAGCTAATTTGAAGAGAGTTAATGCACTATACAGAAGAGCTTTTAAGCTTATGATCCCAAATAAATCTCTCAGCACTGAAAAGAAAATGGACATGCTTGACATTTTGCCTCTCTATAAGCATCTGCAGCTCAATAAGTGGGTGCTTGTGAAAAAGGTAAAAGATGGCCAGATACCAGAATATCTAACCAATCAATTTGAGCAGTCATCATTCAGAGGAATGACAAATTTCTCCTGCCTCAGCCTCGTATCAATTTGTTCAAATCGAGCCTATCTTACTCTGGGGCTGCTCTGTGGAATACACTGCCTGATGACATAAAATGTATCAAGTCTTTGCCTATGTTCAAAGACAAAATTCGCACTATTCTCAATCTCAGGCATCATCCTATGACATAGTTTTCCACGCTTTCATCCGACGTCTAGACAGTGAAATGGCTAAGTGTGTATCCTATATAGTCCATTTTTCACATATGCTTACTTCAGGCCACCTCTGGCTGAACTATTGGAGGGGTTCCGGCTGATTGGGGGTGGGGGAGTAGGGGGGGGTACCTCAAAAGGCTTTGGCCTACATGTATGTTATTTGTTTTTAACATTTGGATGTTTTGAAAATTGTTTTTATGTATATGTCATTGTAGTTACGTCAAGTTTCATATTTGAATTTTGCTTCTCTGGTACACTATCTACCAATTTTAGTATGCTTAAGAAATTGTACATGTATAATTCTTGCAATAATTAGACTGACTCTCTCTCTCTCTCTCTCTCTCTCTCTCTCTCTCTCTCTCTCTCTCTCTCTCTCTCTCTTACCACACGTGAATATTTGCCTCAAGGGCTGAATGTAAGAAAGACACTACTGCCTAATTCACTATCCTTGAAAAATAAAGTTCGTTCCTTCCTTCCTTCGTTCTCTCTCTCTCTCTCACCATCTCTCTCACCATCTCTCTCACCATCTATTTCTCTCATTTCCCAACTCTCTCCTTGTTTCCCATCTCTTTCTCATTTCGCATCTCTCATTTTCCATCTCTATCTCTCTCATTTTCCATCTCTCTCTCATTTCCCATATATCTCTGTTTCTGTCTCTGTCTCTTTCCCTCATTGTCTCCTTTCTTTCTCTCTCCCTCCTTCTCTCTATTTCTCTCTCTTTCTCTCTCTCTCTCTCTCTCTCTCTCTCTCTCTCTCTCTCTGTCTGAGTGCCCGGCCTCTGGATAACTGAGAGGACGTGTTCTCTGGCTCCTCTGCTACACCAGAAAGTTTTTGTTAAATAGCAAGCGACGAAATACCTGTAACTGGACTGCCAGCTGCCACATAAGCCGCATTGACAAGTCTCGTCCAAACTCAGGGGCTCACATCATGGAAAGTAGTCGGAGAAGGCGCAACAATTGTCGTCATTCTCCGCTTCAAGCCTGAAGACGGCCTGCCATTTGCAAACACCAGCACTGGGCACTGGCGACGCAAGCCTCCGTGTCAACGTCGACGAGACCAACTGCGCCAAATGCAACCCCAACAAATTCCAATTCAGTCAGAGGCTGGGAAAGTAGACATTGATAAAGAACCTACTGTGTTGGAAGTTGTGTCAGGCGAAGCTCGACCTGCACGTGCCGATGAGGAATCATGTAGTTCACACTCCCAAAGTGTGTTGACTGTGTGTGCTGCTGACGTGTCAGAAGACAGTAGTAATGCAACTGCCGCTGTTCCTTGCTCCGATACTGTGCAAGCTGCTGGAGAAATGGAGGCTGATCAAGAGTGTCATGAGGAGAGCGAGGAGGGAATGCCAGAAGTCCTACAGCAGTGTTTAGAGAAATTCAGGAAAGATCTGGAGGAAGATCAGCGCAAGAGTCTCCTTTCCCTGCAAAGTGCTCTAAACAGCATCGATATCACCTGCCCATCTGTCGAGCCGTCTCCAAGCTCGTCTTGTGCCGACGAGAAAGAACTCTGCGCATCACCCACCGTTGACACGTCCGATTCCAGAAATGATGCATCAGAGCAGACTGCAAATCGGTCTGTTGGTTGGAGTACAGCGAAACGGAAGGCTATCGACTCTCGCAAGCGAGAAATCTACAGACCAGCGAACAAATCTCCCGTCAAAAGAGTCCTCAGATCAAATCAAACGTAGACTGTGCAGACTGATCTTGCGCTGGTATGCTCGAGACTTCCTCACTGCTGGTGTGCTGGTGTGCTCGAGACTTCCTCACTGCTGGTGTGATGCAACATACTTTCTTTTCCGACCCTCGCGCTGATTCCCAAGACTTTTAGTCTTCATGCGTTTTGATTCGTTCATGTTGTTGTTGTTGTAAACATTCCTTCGAAACAGACCGCTGGCCTATTCGAATAAACATTGTCATTTGTCTCTCTCTCTTTCTCTCTCTCTCTCTTTCTCTCTCTTTCTCTCTCTTTCTCTCTCTCTCTTTCTCTCTCTTTCTCTCTCTCTTTCTCTCTCTCTCTCTCTCTCTCTCTCTCTCTCTCTCTCTCTCTTGGAGGGCCGAAGGAGACATCAGCACGCTAGGAGGCTGTCAAGACTCGAGGAAATGGCGGAGTCGAGAGCTGGATCCAGGCTAATCGCTTTAAGAGGGAGGAAGGGGAAGACATTCATTAGGAGAGGGGTGATTAACCTTTGGCAAGATAGACGGAAGGTTAAGAAAGGATGGAGAATAAATGCTTGAGAAGAATGAAAAAAGTCCATCGCGTCAAACTAATAAAACAAAAGTACTTCAGTGCCTGTTGTTAATCAGTCAGCTGTGCACTACCTTCAATGATGAATCAGTGCAGAATAAGTGCAGAATAGATTTGTTCGCACATAGTGATTGAAAAGAGTGTCTTTAAATTCTGAGTTGTTCTTCCAAACAGTCGCTTGTCTACAAATATACAAAAAGCTGTATTACTTGCCTGGACATTGTTCCTATTCGCTTCGTCTGTGCAATTGTAAGTTTTTGTACAATTTTACTTGTTTTACGATTTTTAAAAATAGAAATATAGACATCTTTGACATAATGTAAATAGACAACTATAGGCATTTCGATAATGATGAAGTTTTAAGGTGATGTAATTTATATTAAATATATATGTATATTAAAATATCTTACTTCACGGCTGACGCATTAGTTAGAAAGCTGTGAAGATTTTATCTTGCTGACTTGATATATTCATTGTTCAACTTTTCTGGGCTTACCAACATAATAACTTCCTTCAAAGACAATCTTCGAGTGCTGTGCTCCAACTTCCCCTCCAATGATTTCCGCGTTGGAACTTGCTTAACTTCACATGGTTCTTCGTCAGCCATCGCATGTAGCCACAGCTCCCTTTCAGTCGTAGCAGCTGCTGCTTCTTGTCCTTTGAAGCGCTTTGTGTCTTTGTACTGTTACATCCTTCTGACATAGTTTTGCAGCCAGGCGGAAAAGGCAAAAGTGCCAGCACTCAGAGGGTTAAGCAATTACTGTCTGGAGGCATCTATGTGATTGCTAGTGTGTTACGCTAACCCTTTGGGATTTAATCGTTCATTTCGGACGTTTACTTTGACTGACAAATAATTCATTGAAAGCGGTTGAATGTCTTTGTGCTTGTGGGCTTATGGCATCTGTCTGACCTTCACTGACTCTTGCCTACCTTTCCAGCCAGGCATAAAATTATAGTGTGAACACTCAGAGAGTAAAAACATTACTATTCATGGGCGTGAATGCAAATGCAATTGCATCACTTCAAATCTTACAAAATTTCCCGTTTCCATGTGTTACTTTGTTTAACAACATACTTAAAACAAAAGGTTTATGCATTAGATTCCATAACAGTTTCCGATTCGATTACATGACGACCTCTAGACGAAACTATTTGTTGCGATCCTTCAGTCTTCACATCTAGATGTCATTCATACTGAATCCCAACAAGCGTTTGATAAATCATTTCAGCGAGTACGAGCGACAAACTCCCATAACTCTACGAAGCGATGTTATCGCTATGACATCACCCGAGACTCCCCGGCAGTGACTTTTAGGCAGACGCTATTGATTCACTGCAACACAGGGAAAATGGCTGCCTTCAGAGAGTCTGCGTGGGACTCCGAGCCATCCCCAGACTCGACGTCATGGACGGTTGTGGTGCCAGCAGTGCTCAGTCAGCATTTTCATCGACAGACAAGCGAATCAAGCTCTTTCGTAAGAACACATATCCCCTTAGTTATTTTCTATGAGTTTAATTGTAAAGGAATGAGGAATATGCTCTTAGTACGAAAATACGAACAAAGGCATTTTAAACTGGACACAGGCGGGGCTTGTGGAAGCTCAGTTGGTTCAGCAGGTCTTCAGATTCAAGGTGGCTCAGAGTTCAAACCTCGCTCAAATATATCCAGGCTTTTTCTGTCTGATTCGCTTACGGTCTCTGTTTTGTATTCCTATGGACTGAACCTGACTCAAAGACAAGACACGAAGATTTATGTGTAGACTCACATGGAACTCGGAAAAAGTTAAAAGTTTCCAAAACAGGTACTGAGTTAAGACAAGTAAGCAAGACTTGCAGCTCGCAGGCAAGTGATGACAATACGTAACCTAGGCAGTTTGAATTATGTAGTGCGATGCTGGACTGAAATAAATCCAAAGTTCAGGCAAGATCCAAGAGATCCTTCCACCGTCTGCTCTTCACCAGGTTTCCAATCAGTATTTAACCTAATTCTAAAGTACCTGAGGAGACTGAGGTAAAAGAGTTCAACGTTGTGATCTACATGGCAGTACTTGGAATTCTGGCATTTCCAGTCACACAAGTTTAAAGAATACTTTCTCATTTTCTGCTTCCCCCTGTGGTTTCGGGGTAAGAATTGACCCACCGCGTCTCCCTACGCGATTCGTAAGAGGCGAATAACTAGGGACACCGTGACTTGATTGGCGTTTACTCTGAACTGTTCTAGTGATTTTCGTGCTAAATGGCCTTACATAGCCTACAAAGCTGATAGGCCGTAAAACACTGTCCATCCATCCATCCATCCATCCATCCATCATTTTCTGCTTCAAAATGCACACACTTCTCCAAAGCTCTTATGACAAGAATGCCCATACGCAAATATACGCATATGGAACAATAGTAGCTCTTTAAATCATTAACCCCCTCGGTCAGAAGTAACCTAAATCAAAGAAAGCCGTATTCATTTCGCATTGACTTACCAAAGTGTGGTGTACATGAGTGACTCAAAGATAAGTTCGCGCGCTTGTGAGAGAGTTGTAGAGATGAAGACGATAAATTCAAGTGCAGTGTATGCACATCTCACATCTCTCAGGCCCCCGTATTCGCTTACTAGAGCTTTATCTCTCTGCCTTCAAAGCATTTTTGAATCAATATGTGACAGGACGCTCGAAAAAGGAACATTGAAACTCACTTTAGCGTGGATGTTGCTGTGGCAAAGACGGTCAGTTGCACATCCCAGTAAGAGGCAGATGAATCTCCACATTTCAGTAGAGAGTTTGCCGATAAAAAATCTGAAAGCTGATGCTGTAGGACACTTCTTTTGTCGGGCATTAAACGTCGGACTTCAAGATGAAATCAATTCTATTTTCAACGTGTACTTCCGGATATAATCTTATTGTTTGAGCACTGAGAAGATCTCAACATCCCACTCCGCTTACTCACAGTAAGTGTAGCTTCTTCAGATGAATACAAAGGTCTATCTTTTGTCTGTGTAAAGCAAGCCAAAAAGAAGGATGAAAAAAGAGAATGCACACACACGAGAAAGAGAGAGAGAGAGAGAGAGAGAGAGAGAGAGAGAGAAGAGAGAGAGAGAGAGAGAGAGAGAGAGAGAGAGAGACAGAGACAGATAGGAGAGGGTAGGGATATATATATATGTATATATATATATATATATATATATATATATATATATATGTGTGTGTGTGTGTGTGTGTGTGTCTGTGTGTAAGTGTTAATGGCTACATTTTCAGTAGATGCACCTGCTACGGTTAGAGCTGAGCATTAAACACAGCATTTACACACAAATCCTTTTCCTTCAACACATATATGCCACAAGCATTAAAAATCAGCGTTTATGGAATACCAGAGTCTGTGTCGTTGTTGCCAACTGGCTGATCAAAGGTTCTCTCTAAGGGTCTTCGAAAATAGCATCTCCAAAATGTTCAGCTATCTGTGCCATTTTCATATTTTGCAAGAAAAGAAAAAGAGAAAGAATTGGTATCGTGGTTAACAATGAAGCTTATCTCCGTGCATAAATCTAACATACACAGTGAATACTTCTTTCTTTCTTTCTTTTTGTCTTTGGATAAACTGAGCTGTGCGCCTGACGAGACTGAGGGAGGGAGAGGTGAGGCTACGGAGGCTGGAAGAGATGAGGCGCAATCGAGGACAGGACATGATGCACTGGGACGACTGAACAACAAGAGGAGGGTGACCAAAGAAGTCTGGCGATACGTCGTAATAAAGGCAAGCTTTCGGAGATAACCACCTCCTTCAGGTCTAGTCTTTTGGAGCTTGACTGCAAGC
>JAWQFJ010022856.1:7500-21262 GCA_034096865.1 Theodoxus fluviatilis | reverse complement strand
CGCAAAGCTGAACACAAGTAACAGATTCGGTTTTTATAGAATTGTTACTTTTGAATGTGAGCAATACTTGTCTTATATAAGCATAAGAAATTCCGCGATGCATATATTCGCTTCCGTTTGGGATGTAATGACCTGAACATAAATTCAAGGTCAAGAAAGGAGAATAACTCCGATATGAATTGTCCATTTTGTGACGAAACTGAGAACGAAGCTCACTTTTTATGTTTTTGCCATGTGTATGACGATATTAGACAAAAATATTTAGCAAGACATCTCATATATGTACATCGTCTAAAGTTAAGGCATTTTATGGGTGGAAAGGAGCCAAAGATGACTCGAGATATTTCCATGTTAATTTTTTATGCATTTGAGCGACGTTCACAGAAACTGCAAGAAATGTCATCGGACATTTAAATGATCGGGTACAAAACTTAATCTGTGAAAAGTTTTGCACTTGTGTACATATATTTCACTCCTTTTAAAGAGTTTTTATGTACAGGCAAATATTGATATTTTGCTTCCTTTCATCACATAGTGATATCCTAGTGTAATTCTTGTTTCTTGGAAATGTTTTAAATTTGTACATATGTTTATACTCCTGCAATGGTGGGTCGTCGGCCAAATATAAACAATCAATCAATCAATCTCTCTCTCTCTTTCTCTCTCTCTCTATTTCTCTCTCTCTCTCTTTCTATTTCTCTCTGTACGTGTGTGTCTGTTGAGAGAGAGAGAGAGAAATATCTGGAGGCAAAGAAAGAAAGAAAGAGAGAGAGAGAGAAAGAGAGAGAGACACACACACAGAGAAAAAAGAAATAAAGTAGATAGAAAGAGATAGAGAGAAAACGAGATAGAGAGAGAAAGAGATAGAGAGAGAAAAAGAGACAGAGAGAGAGAACAGAGAGAGAGAAAACATAGAGAGAAAGACAGAGAAAAGAGAGAGAAGAGAAAGAGGGGGAACAGAGAAATAAAAAAGATATAAAGAAGAGAGAGAGAGAGAAGTAAGAAAGAGACAGAGAGAGAGAGAGAGCAAAGATAAAGAGACAAAGATAAAAAAGAATGAAAGAGAACAGAGGAAGAGAGAGCGATAGAGATGAAATAAGAAGCAAAGAGAGAGATAGAGAAGAGAGATAAAGAGAACAGAAAAAGATAGACTGACGGACAGACACAGGGAGACAGAGAGAGAGACAGACACAGAGAGACATAGAAAGAAAGAGATATTCAAACTCGAGATATATCGACTGGTCAGAAAAAATGGGAGCGGATTTATCCCAGCATATCATGGAATGAAATATGTGAAGCAACCAGGGCTGCCACAACCTCTACATACCTTAAAAGTGTCCAATATAAAATTAATAATCACATAATATATACAAATAGACTCCTCCACCGGATAGGAATAAAGAACAGTGAAAAATGTGATTTTTGCGGAGAAGACAGCGAAACAATAACCCACCTATTTGTAGAATGCCCAATAATATGTAGCTTCTGGGCGGATATATCAGAATTCCTTCACAAGAACACAGACCTAACTTTACCAACGAGTCCTCAAAGTTTACTCTTTGGTACAGCTCCTCATAACAAACTGATTAATCACATTCTATTGTTGGGAAAATCTTTCATTCACAGCTGTAAATATAAAAGTTGTCAACCAAACACTAAGGGCTTCCTTAACATTTTAAGACAAAACGGATTAATTGAAAAATTCATTTCCCAAAGCAGCAACAACACTGACGACTACATCAATAAATGGGGTGACCTGTGCAATATTTTAAGTGGTACTACTCCTGAATGTTAGCACGGGATAAACTCTCTCTCTCCCTCCCTCTCTCTCTCTCTCTCTCTCTCTCTCTCTCTCTCTCTCTCTCACACACACACACACACACACACACACGTGCGCGCACACACGCACGAGCGCACGTCACAATTACAAGTCTACACCATTCATCTAATCCTTCCTTTTCGATTTCGTTTTCGTAGAAGGATTAGCTCAGACATTTGTTTTTCCCTCAAATCCAACCCAATGAGGGACCCATGCCACCTCTGTCCATGCACCTTCTCTCCTCTCCCAGTCTCCCCCAACCCGTAACTGATGATGATGATGGTGATGGTACTGGTGATGATGATGATGATGATGATGATGATGATGATGATGATGATGATGATGATGATGATATTGTGGTGTTGATATTCATATTATTGATGCTATTTTCGTCTCTTTCTTGTTTTGCTTTCCTTGTAATTTTGTCTTTCTTGTGTATTTTCTAGACCCAATAAACTGATATAAAAATTTTAAAAAGAGATAGAGACAAAGAGAGAGAGAGAGACAGAGAGAGAGACAGAAAGACAGACAGAGAAACAGAAAATAGAATCAAACACCATCTGACCCTCTCTAGTAAGTGCACCTTTGCATAAGGTTTCACCAAAAAGCAAATATCAAAGGAAACAACGTTCACACTTACCTAATAGACCCAGAAGTTTCCAGAACTTCAGATTTTTCGCCTTGTACTGATGAATCTGAAGTAACGTGGCAGAACTTGAGCGCTGCTGTATGAAGTCTGAGAGACTGCTGCATGCAGTGTGGGCAAGCTGCTATATGTAGTCGGGGCAGGAGGCTGGACGCTTATTGATCTCTGTCACACACACATCGATGTAGCAGCCAGAAGCCTGGACGGTACGAGTTTGATCAGACCTATTCCCATCTCTCTCTTTCTCTCCCCCCTCTCTCCTTCTCTCTCTTCTCTCTCTCTCTCTGTCTCTCTGTCTCTCTCTTTCTCTCTGTCTCTCTGTCTCTCTCTCTCTTTCTCTCTCCTCTCTCTCTCTCTTTCTCTCTCTCTCTCTCTCTCTCTCTCTCTCTGTCTCTCTCTCTCCTCTCTCCTCTCTCCTCTCTCTCTCTCTCTCTCTCTCTCTCTCTCTCTCTCTCTCTCTCTCTCTCTCTCTCTCTCTCTCTCTCTCTGGGTGTACATACGTGTTAGACGGACAAGGCACAGATAAAACCAGAGATGTGGAAATATACATTTACTATGCTCTTAGACTGCGAAATCAGACATTTGGTATGGAGTAAGCAATATCTGTCATTCATGACAATTTCCATACGTTAGCTGCTGATAACCACCTAACCGTGTATGATATGAGGTGGAACGAAACATGAATGGTAAAGGCCAAGTCTAAGGTTTTACATCGAATACGATGCATGAGACATTAACATTTTTCATCCTCATAGGACATAGCAAATTTAATTGTACATGCATTATTGACAACTTTTTAGGAGTTCGCCTAATCAAGGGATGAATAATAATGTATATTGACTGCTAAGGTAAAGTGCATATGAACGATATTATTTTTCGGGCACAGCGATGATAACTGCCTTAGTGTTGTGATGTCTTAAAGCCTATTGCACGTTGTATTCTCTTCGTGTATTATGTATGATACTTTAATCAAGTTGACTATGTGCATTTTACTGTGGTGTTTTAAAGTATGTACATACATTGTGTACTACTATGACGGGTCGTCGGCCGCAAAAAAACAACCGAGCGACCGACAGACCGACCGACCAAGCGACCGAGCGACCGACCGACCGACCGACCGACCGACCGGCCGACCGACCAACCGATCTCTCTCTCTCTCTCTCTCTCTCTCTCTCTCTCTCTCTCTCTCTCTCTCTCTCTCTCTCTCAGTTCTAGAAAAGTTGCATTGACTTTCCTCGCATGGTGTGCGTAGAGGGTCGTGGAAGAATGCACGTGTGATTGAAAAGCCGTGTTAACGTGATGTCACATCGATGACTCTTCCTTGGCCCATCGATTTCTGTTTTGCGGATTCACGACATACATTGACAAGAGTCCGAGTTCAGAGACGGGGGACTTTGTCTTTGAAAAGCAGCAGGCCAGAGAGCCCATGTAGAGGAAAGATCACACAGAGATGAACAGGGGAAGCTGGGGTTCCCTCAGTTTACTACGTCTGTGAAAACAACTTGTGGTAAAGGACGAAGAAAAACAGAATCGATGACAGCGACGTCACGAACGGCGAGTCTGAACTGCGTAGAAATGGAAAGGTACATGGCAAATCGAGCGTGGCCGAGACACCTGTCTCTACCTCGTGTTTTCGATGAAGCAAGGGATATATACACAAGATGAGTTTGAAAGATCTGTTCTCGCTTTTCCATTCAGCACAAGAACAATCGATTTTATCAAGCACAGTTGGAATGAAACAGAGCTGAGTTATTTTGTGGGGGTTTATTTATGTATCAATCGATATCGATCATGTCATTTTGCTTCATTTCAAATTCCTCTTTGTGAGGCAGAAAAGAGCAGAACTTTAACAGTGAATGGTGAAGATAAGCCCCAAACAGTTCTTCAGGGAGAGAGGGAATACACAAGTAGCCATGTTTACGAACAGAACAGTGACAATGAAACATTCACTTCATTGTTGCAGTCAGTTTTAATCCATTTTTCACGGGGAGGTGAAACACCCCCAAAATAAAACAACAAAACAAACAAACAAACAAACTATATACACATTCACGTTGGATAGAATTCATCTTTATGTACTCTCTACAAGTATTTCCTTCTGAACCTCTCGCCTTGACCTACACGCGATATCGATTTCGAGTGAGAGGTTAAAAAGGACCTCGGGGCATCCTTCAGAGAAACGCCTGTCCCCAGCAAAGACACGGGCACACTCGGGAGAGTCCATGGCAAGGTCTCTGGTCTCCCAGCACGGACAGCTGGCCGCGGTGAAAAGGCTAAGCACTAACTAGTCTTCGACTACGTCTGCCTCATCCTTGCGTTCAGCCTGGGTTCCGCTCATGAGGAAACCAAAGTCTGACTCAAGGGCAGCACTTCCATTGATTGTAATCTCAGCGCTGTGAAACTGTCGTCTTCGTCATCGTCGTCGACATCATTATCGTAATCGTCGTCGTTGTCGATATCATTATCATCATCAGCAGCAGCAGCAGCAGCAGCAACATCGTCGTCATCGTCGTCGTCGTCGTCGTCGTCGTCGACAGCAGCGAGAGCGACAGCAGCAGCTGCACTACTACTATTGTCGTCGTTGTATTCATCATCGTCATCATTATAGTCATCATCGTCTTAATCCTTTTATTTTTAATGGTCGTTTTATTTCCGAATCCTCCTTTCTCCTCCCACCTTCATTCTTTCTCTTTCCTCCTCCCTCCTCCCTTCTCCCCCTCCTCCTCTCTCCACCTTTCTCCTTCCTCCTTCTTCCTTTCTCCTTTCTTCCTCCCTCCCTTCCACCGTCCACCTTCCTCCTTCCTCCTCCTTCTTATTTTTCTTTTTCTTCCTCGTCATATTCACAAATGGTCACCATGGAAACATACGGCACCGACACAGAGGGAGGGACACCTTTGGGTAGAGGTCAGAGGTGGATCGATGTTCAAGACCTTCCGCGCTGCTGAAGCAGTCATGACATGGAGCCTTGTGCAACACAGAGGAGTCAGGCCTTTTCGATTTCCTATATCGACACAAAACACACATTCCACTTCATAGGCCTAAGGGGGATCGAGAAGTTGACTCTACACTACTGCTTGACGTCAGACGTACAACCCAGGGGTGTCGATCTTTAGACATCAGTTATACAGAGCCTGATGATTGACAGCGATGCATCGTCATCAATGAAATAAACAACACTTTATACGCAACACCTTTGCACTCGACTACTTCATGCCAACCTCACCTTCTTTTAGACGTTCTCAAAGGGTCCTTGAGGTCTATGTTCCTGCTCTCAGTCGTCACGGCACCGCTCTTCGAGCAGTTCCGCGGAAACACGTCCATCGATTCCATTACGCGTCGCTAAGTAGAAATACCCGCCTATCAAGGGGTCAGTTCCTTCCGCCCTGCAACCTGGTGGAGGGCTCGCTGTCTGTACTTGCTCCCTTGAGCTGCGGTTGCAATCGAAGGGTGATAAAAACAGGCCGGTGGTGTTTTTTGAAAAAAAAACACACAGTATCCAAGTCTGACGTCAACAATGATCGATAGGACTCGGAACGCGTGATCTGAAACATTCTGGAGTCGCCCCCGACTTTCGACAGATGGACCAAATCTTCGTGTGGCGATAGCTCATGCAACCTCTGAATGTTTTACCTGCCATCCAGTGGGAACGTGCCACACTTCTGCATCATCATCATCATCATCATCATCATCATCATCATCATCATCATCATCATCATCATCATCATCATCATCATCATCATCATCATCATCATCATCATCATCATCATCATCATCATCATCATCATCATCATCATCATCATCATCATCATCATCATCATCATCATCGTCATCGTCATCGTCATCGTCATCGTCATCGTCATCATCATCATCCGACGGAAGAATCGGGGACAGCGATGTTGATTATGTGGTCATCTTGTCCCTTGTTCCTTTTTCGTTCTTAATTTTCTAAAGTGACCACGACTTTAGTCGGGTAGAGTGTCTGCGACACTGGGTCCATAGGTGGCCCGGAAGGCTCGTCCACACGTGGGACACAGGAGGGTGGGTGCAGCAGTGGTGGCGGATGTGGGTTGAGTATTGCGCGCGGCACATTTCTTCTGAGCTTCCGCAATGCGTCTGACCTCTGCCTCATGCGCCCCTGCGGCTACCTTGCTTTGTCAGGCTGACCGATCCAGGGCGAGCGTCTCCCAAGTGTTGATGTTGGTGTCTTCATTCCTTGAGGAACACTTTGAGGCAGTCCTTGATCATCGAGTCCATGAGTGCATGATCAACTGCCCGCATTTGGCGTAATGTAACGTGTAAGATTATGACAAGAAAATGGCATTAACACACAAACAAAGTTTGATGACAACTAAATTTACCAATTATATTAATAACTGACCATATTTACACCTACAGCTAGTGCTAAAACCTTACATACAAAGCAAACATACTGCAGGGAGTGTCCCGGTCACGCATCAAAACTCGGTGCACGAGTGTCGGAGCAGATAAACATAAGAGAAAAGCGAAACGATCACATGTGCACTGTTGTCACTTTGAAGAATTTGCGGGGCTCCAATAAGAAGGAAAACGTCTAAAAGTTGGTATGCCTCCTCTGCTGGTCGTTTTGTTGTAAGGGCTCTAAGCACGCAAAACTTGGTAAGATGTTTCTGGTAGACCATAACCCATGAGTATCCTCCCTGTTTAAGTGACTTCTTAGAAGGTGTCTTTGATGTTGGGTTTTAGTAGCTGATGTTGCTGCTGCTTCCTTCACTTCATCTAAAATTCTGTGGTACTCATCTCTGGTCATAAGTAATCTATTTGCTTTCTCCTTATTTGTTTGCACTTCCTCAAGAAATACTTGTTCTTTCACGTCCATGTTGCTTGATATGAATCACAGACTATTGAACTGAATCATTCTGTATTTATCAAAAGAGTGAGTAAAAGTCAAGAAAGAACTCATTTCCAAGCAAAAGAAGTTTTAAAGAGTGATCAAAGCTCACTGACATCGAATTTATTTATGGTAAAATGTACACGTCTTTCTGTTTGTGTGTTTCAAACTAATCAGGGAATAAGGCAAAAAAATGACCTCCTATTTCAGGGAATAAGCTAAATCCCTGATTTTTTTTAGGGAATAAGCTTACTCCCCAGTTGAAACAGGGAATAAGCCTATTCCCTAAAAATTTCAGGGATTAAGCTTATTCCCTAAATGTTCTTATTCCCTGTAACATATATAGAAAGTCCAGGGCAATCCAGTAAAATGTGTCAAACAGATTTTGCGGTAGTTGCCAAAATGATGCAAATTTGTATGTTTGTTGGAGGGTGAAGTAATTGGAATTTTCTCATGGAGACACGCTTTACAGTCTGCAAACATGAATAAAGTTCTGTCAGTGACACATACATTGTTCTGTATCAAGGAGGCAAAAGGAAATTGTTTCTGTCTCACCACCTGTAACAGCCTTCACAGGTAGCACACCTTGCCCGGGCCGCCGCAGGTACACAGATCATGGAATGCAATTGATCTCTTTGATGTCCTTTCCAACGCCTGCGTCCATGTTTTTCTAGTCAACCTGGGCTCGTATCCAGAACGGCGATTTATCTTTTTAACACTCGATTTATCCCCTAACCCCGGGTTATCTTGATCGGTTAGATAAGGCACGCTCGTCAGAGAATCCTAGGTTGCGCTTTGCTGTATATACTGGTTTCCAGCCAAGGGAGAGCGGAACAAATAGTTGGAATTGTCTGAGTTTAGAGATAAATCGGGTAAAAATAAATCGTCGTTGTGGATACGGGCTCTGGTAAATATCTCTTGATTTAATACTGGCAATTTTTGTAAGCGTTTGAAGTTGTATGCCCTTTCGTCTGTAATACATTCATTACAGTGTATATCTCTGCACATCTAGATGTATTAGCATGGACAAATATTTCCGCATTTCTGTCTCTGTCTGTCTGCGTGTGCGTGTGTGTGTTTGTGAGTGTGTGTGTGTGTGTGTGTGTGTGTGTGTGTGTGTGTGTGTGTGTCTGTGTTTGTGTGTGTCTGTGTGTGTGTCTGTGTGTGTCTGTGTGTCTGTCGTTCTCTCTGTCGGTCTGGTCTGGTCTGTCTGGTCTGTCTGGTCTGTCTGGTCTGTCTGGTCTGTCTGGTCTGTCTGGTCTGTCTGGTCTGTCTGGTCTGTCTGGTCTGTCTGGTCTGTCTGTCTGTCTGTCTGTCTGTCTGTCTGTCTGTCTGTCTGTCTGTCTGTCTGTCTGTCTGTCTGTCTGTCTGTCTGTCTGTCTGTCTGTCTGTCTGTCTGTCTGTCTGTCTGTCTGTCTGTGTATGTGTGTGCGTGCGTGCGTGCGTGTGTGTGTGTGTGTGCGTATGTGCGTACGCGCGCATAATCATTTTGGGATAGGCGTGCATGCTTTGAGATTAAGATTTGCGAGGAGCATTTCCGTGGTTTCTGTCACTAGGACGGGAGAAATATGGGTTTATTGAAATGTCTTTATAATCCCATACCCGTTGCAACTCTATGTTGTAATACTGTCTGTGCGTGATTGAGTGAAACATGGTTAAAACTTACGATTAATGTTCATCACTGTTGTCCTAGAACATGCAATAACTTGGAATACCGGGATCGGGCAAGCATGTTTTCGGATGAGGTGATCAGCACCCCACTTTGGCATTCTGTTCATGCTCTTGTCCACCATGGTAGAGGAGCCAGCACTCTATTCTAGTCCTATGGACACTTCGCCTGCTGGCAAATGAGTCTCTAGCACAGTTCATATCACGTGATGGAACTATTCCGTCCAGATTATTCATAAGGAGGTCACACGAGAGGCTTGTGGGATAGCACTCTGCTCCCTGACATACGCCGTTAAAGTAACTCTAAGACTATTTCGCATAAAACTCATTATTTACGCTTTTCGAGGCAAGAAACAAGCGTTTATTCGATAAAATAAAATGTTAGTGTTGAAATGGAAACAAGTTTTGACATCTGGATGATTTCTGTAAAAAGTGGAAAAATTGGTATCCAGAACGAACTATTTTTGGAGCAACGCTGTGATGCGAAGGGTCAAGTCTATTACGCATTCATCGCGAACTGCGCCAGGGTCGCTACTGCCTCGGGTTCACAGAGTGCGCCAACGCTTGTTTGACGACCAAGTCAACCAGAGCACGACAAGAGTCGGCAGAACCTCGTGGGCGTCGAGAAGATCAACGGCTTTTTTCAGGGCCGCCAATTGTCAAGAAAGAATGCAAGTCAAATATTTGTTCTCGAACATACACTGGGTAGCGTATTAAACGGAGATAGGTTAATAGTGTGGATACTATAATAAAAGACGTTCTTAACGAGTCGATTTTAATGTGTAAAATTTTATTTGCAAATGGGAATACTGTGGGGGATTTTAAAGCACCCTTTGAACAACGTCGCGATATAGGAAAGTCGACAAAGAACAGCGCCGTAAATCAGTCCGTAATTAATAGCCGTCAGCGCACTAAAAATTTAAGCAACCACCCCACCTCCCCATCCCTCGTAACGCCAGCCGTTATCTCCGTACCCATCCCGTCCCTGCAAGAAACAAAGTAGTAGACAACCATGATAGTGCCCCCTAGATGCGCACGTACAAACACCGCATGTCTTATCTCTTCCTAAACAACCTCTTCACTCAGCACACATTCCAATTACAGTACTTTCCCACCATGCGATACTTGCTTGACTCTTGCCGTAACTTTTCAACCCACTGGTGTCTTCACATTCACATGTGCGTCATGGTCTTTGCCTTCACTGATGTTCATTTGCTGTGAATGGCGCCTATCAATGGTCAGTATTTTTATATTCATTGAACGATTGAACGAATGAGTGAATGAACGAATGAACATGTACGGACTATCAACTTTTGCAGGCTATGTAAGGCTATGGGCTGCACACCGCCGAAGTAAAAGCGAGTCAAGTCTCGATGTCCCAAGTTATTCGCCTCCAACACATCGCCAGTAGAGACGGTATGAGTTCTTCCTGAGCCCCAACCCACAGTGGGACATAGGAGTGGAGAGGACGAGCTAAACATTCTTTCAAGAGGATCTCCGCTCAAGAGGCTCTCCGCTCAAGCAAGTCGTGCTCTGAGTCTTCGGACGACTCATTCTTGCCACCACTAGACTTCCCTGACTTCCCTGATTCCCCTGACCTCCCTGACTACCCTGACTACCCTGACTACCCTGACTTCCCTGACTACCCTGACTTCCCTGACTACCCTGACCTCCCTGACTACCCTGACTACCCTGACTCCCCTGACTACCCTGACCTCCCATGACTTCCCTGACTTCCCTGACTCCCCTGACTTCACTGACTCCCCTGACTTTACTGACTCCCCTGACTTCCCTGACTCCCCTGACTCCCCTGACTTCCCTGACTCCCCTGACTTCCCTGACTACCCTGACTCTCTGACTCCCCTGACTTCCCTGATTCCCATGACTCCCCTCACTCCCCTGATTCTCTGACTTCCCTGATTCCCGTGACTCCCCTGACTTCCCTGACTCCCCTGACTTCCCTGACTTCCCTGTCTTCCCTGACTCCCATGTCTTCCCTGACTACCCAGATCTCCCTGACTACCCTGACTTCCCTGACTCCCCTGACTCCCCTGACTTCTCTGACTTCCCTGACTCCCCTGACTCCCTGACTTCTCTGACTTCCCTGACTCCCCTGACTCCCTGATCTCCCTGACTACCCTGACTTCCCTGACTCCCCTGACTCCCCTGACTCCCCTGATCTCCTGACTCCCTGACTTCCCTGACTACCCCTGACTTCCCTGACTCCCCTGACTCCCTGACTTCTCTGACTCCCCTGACTCCCCTGACTCCCCTGATCTCCCTGACTACCCTGACTTCCCTGACTCCCCTGACTCCCCTGACTCCCCTGATCTCCCTGACTCCCCTGACTTCTCTGACTCCCCTGACTCCCCTGACTCCCTGATCTCCCTGACTACCCTGACTTCCCTGACTCCCCTGACTCCCCTGACTCCCCTGACTTCCCTGACTCCCTGACTTCCCTGACTACCTGACTTCCCTGACTTCCCTGACTCCCCTGACTTCTCTGACACCCCTGACTCCCTGACTCCCCTGATCTCCCTGACTCCCCTGACTTTCCTGACTCCCCTGACTCCCCTGACTACCCTGACTCCTGACTACCCTGACTCCCCTGACTTCCCTGACTACCCTGACTCCCTGACTTCCCTGACTCCCCTGACTTCCCTGACTTCCCTGACTTCCCTGACTTCCCTGACTCCCCTGACTTCTCTGACTCCCCTGACTCCCCTGACTCCCCTGATCTCCCTGACTCCCCTGACTCCCCTGACTCCCCTGACTTCCCTGACTACCCTGACTCCCTGACTACCCTGACTCTCTTGACTTCCCTGACTACCCTGACTTCTCTGACTCCCCTGACTCCCCTGACTCCCCTGACTCCCTGACTCCCCTGACTTCCCTGACTCCCCTGACTTCCCTGACTCCCCTGACTACCCTGACTCCCCTGACTTCCCTGACTACCCTGACTCCCCTGACTACCCTGACTCCCCTGACTCCCCTGATCTCCCTGACTCCCCTGACTTCCCTGACTCCCCTGACTTCCCTGACTGACTCCCCTGACTCCCTGACTCCCTGACTCCCTGACTCCCCTGACTTCCCTGACTCCCGCTGACTCCCCTGACTCCCCTGACTCCCCTGACTCCTGACTCCCTTGACTCCCCTGACTCCCCTGACTCCCCTGACTCCCCTGACTCCCCTGACTTCCCTGACTCCCCTGACTCCCCTGACTCCCCTGACTCCCCTGACTCCCCCTTCCCTGACTCCCCTGACTTCCCTGACTCCCTGACTCCGACTACCCTGACTACCCTGACTTCCCTGACTCCCTGACTACCTGACTCCCTGACTTCCCTTGACTACCCTGACTACCCTGATCTCCCTGACTACCCTGACTCCCCTGACTTCCCTGACTACCCTGACTCCCTGACTCCCTGACTCCCTGACTACCCTGATTCCCTGACTACCCTGACTCCCCTGACTTCCCTGACTCCCCTGACTTCCCTGACTCCCCTGACTCCCTGACTCCCTGATCTCCCTGACTCCCTGACTTCCCTGACTCCCCTGACTCTCCCTGACTACCCTGATCTCCCTGACTACCCTGACTCTCTTGACTCCCTGACTGTCCCCTGACTACCCTGACTACCCTGACTCCCTGACTCCCTGATCTCCCTGACTACCCTGATCTTCCCTGACTCCCTGACTCCCCTGACTACCCTGACTTCCATGACTTCCCTGACTCCCCTGACTACCCCTGACTTCCCTGACTACCCTGAATCCCCTGACTCCCTCTGACACCCCTGACTTCCCTGACTCCCCTGACTCCCTGACTCCCCTGACTTCCCTGACTCCCTGACTCCCTGACTTCCCTGACGCCCCTGACTCCCCTGACTAACCTGACTCCCCTGACTTCCCCTGCACTATCCTGACTCCTCTGAGTCCATGATCCCTGACTCCCTGACTTCCTCTGACTCCCCTGACTTCCCTGACTCCCCTGACTTTCCTGACTCCCCTGACTCCCCTGACTTCCCTGACTTCCCCTGACTCCCCTGGACTTCCTGACTCCCCTGACTCCCCTGACTTCTACTTCCCTGATTCCCCTCACTATCCTGACTTCTCTGACGTTTCCATGATTCCCTGACTCCACTGACTTCCCTGACTACCCTGACTTCCCTGACTACCCTGACTCCCTGACTCCCCTGACTCCCTGACTCCTGACTTCCCTGACTCCCCTGACTTCCCTGACTCCCTGACTTCCCTGACTACCTGACTCCCCTGACTCCCTGACTTTCTGACTTCCCTGATTCCCCTCACTATCCTGACTTCTCTGAGTTCCATGATTCCCTGACTCCCCTGACTTCCCTGACTCCCCTGATTCCCCGGACTTTCCTGACTTCCCTGATTCCCCTCACTATCCTGACTTCTCTGAGTTCCATGATTCCCTGACTCCACTGACTTCCCTGACTACCCTGACTCCCCTGACTACCCTTACCTCCCTGACTACCCTGACCTCCCTGACTACCCTGACTCCCCTGACTCCCCTGACTCCCTGACTTCCCTGACTTCCCTGACTCCCCTGACTACCCTGACTACCCTGACTTCCCTGACTACTCTGACTACCCTGACTACCCTGACCTCCCTGACTCCCCTGACTCCCCTGACTACCCTGACCTCCCTGACCTCCCTGACTACCCTGACTTCCCTGACTCCCCTGACCTCCCTGACTACCCTGACTTCCCTGACCTCCCTGACTACCCTGACTACCCTGATCTCC
>JAWQFJ010022856.1:0-2500 GCA_034096865.1 Theodoxus fluviatilis | reverse complement strand
AAAGAATATGCAGGTACTGGTTTAATTTTATGTTATATTTATCTAGTTTATTTTAATGGTACCGGTATTTCTTAAGACATGTCAACACAGGTTCCATAGGCGAGAACGAAAACCATTGTCGAACAGATACAACGGTTTCAGATGATTCAGCAGCGAGCAGACACAGCATATTTACCATGGATTATCATATACATGTCCGTACTAGAACATCAGAGAGAGAGAGAGAGAGACAGAGAGAGAGAGAGACAGAGACAGAGAGGGAGACAGAGACAGAGAGAGAGAGATGAGAGAGAGAAGGGGGAGGGGGAGAGTGAGTGAGAGAGAGAGAGAGAGAGTGTGTGTGTGTGTGTGTGTGTGTGTGCATGTGTGTGTGTGTGTGTGTGAGAGAGAGAGAGAGAGAGAGAGAGAGAGAGAGAGAGAGAAAAGAGAGAGAGAGAGAGAGAGAGAGAAGAGAGAGAGAGAGAGAGAAGAGAGAGAGAGAGAGAGAGAGACAAAGATAGAGACGGAGAGAAAACAGACAGAGAAAGACACAGAGAGAGACTCAGGCAGACATACATACGGATGGACGAACGGACGGATGGACGGACGGGAAGACAGGCAAACAGAGTGAGAGAGAGGTCGGTCTGTAAAATGAACCAATCCAAGTTTACCTTTACCAACGAAACATTGTACATCAAAAACAAGTAATCATATTTACGTTTTCCAGGTCTGCCTTGAGATAATCCACTCGGGAAACTTCCGCTTTCAGACGCAAGCAATAGTACACGAAGAAACCTCTGCAAATAGCAGTGAATGGAAAACCTTCTGTAAATAGTGATAAGTTAGCACATTTCCGTTAAACAGTAATGGATTAACATGCATGTTTATACGATGATATTATGTTGGAAAATAATTGAAAAAGATAGCCGGTGGTGGAAAAAACACAACCCTAATGAAGGCTGCAAATTTGCTATCGCCATCACCAAATCCACCTCCACCATCACAAGTATGCCATCCCCATTCTAATCATTACAACCATTACCACCCCATAAATACCATGACCACTGCTATCACTATCGTCACCATCACCACTCCATACCATTCCCATCGTCATCACCGACACACTTACTACCACAGCCAAAGCACCCGTTCATCAAGACCACCACCATAATTATCACAACAAGAAGGGCAAAGCCCATACGACTCACATGCTTGACCTTGACCTTTATATGACCTTGACCTTCAGGTGACCTTCAAGGTCAAGGTCAAACAACTAAACCTACCAATGACATCATACACTAAGAAATGCTTTACACATTTTTCCTACCAAAATACATGTGACCTTGACCCAAGGTCAAGGTCATCCAAGGTCATGCAACACAAAGCTGTTAATTCAAGACATAGGAAGCACAATGGTGATTATTGGCACTTTCTACCATGAGATATAGTCACTTTTAGTGGTTCACTACCCCATTTTGGTCACATTTCATAAGGGTCAAAGTGACCTTGACCTTAATGATATGCAACCAAATGTGTCTCATGATGAAAGTATAACATGTGCCCCACATAATTATTAAGTTTGAAACAGTTATCTTCCATAATTCAGGGTCAGGGTCACTTCAAAATATGTATGCAATCCAACTTTGAAGAGCTCCTGTGACCTTGACCTTGAAGCAAGGTCAACCAAACTGGTATCAAAAGATAGGGATTACGTTGTCCTATATACCATATATAGGTCAGGTATCCAATCTCAAAAACTTCAGAGAAAATTGAGAAAATGTGAAAAATGACTTTTTTAGACAATATTTATGGCCCCTGCGACCTTGACCTTGAAGCAAGGTTAAGTCACTGTGTATGTTTTTTGAGGCCTTGTCATCATACACCATCATGCCACATTTGGTATTGATAAACTTAATAGTCTCCGAGAAAAATCCAACGTTAAAGTTTTCGGACGCCCGGACGCCCGGACCGGACGACCGGACGCCCGGACGGACGAAAAGGGTGAGTACATAGACTCACTTTTGCTTCAGTCAAAAAGCATCGTCACCATCATAATACTACCACCTCTATCACTGCCTCACCACCACCACCACCATCACCAATTTCACCACCACCATCACCACCACCATCACCGACACCACCACTATCACCATGATTATCACTCCCATTACACCCCCCTCCCCATCACCATCGCCACCACGACCGTCAGCCTCACCATCACCTATACTACCATCACCATCACCTATACTACCATCACCATCTCCACTAACAGACGAGCACCACCAACGTCACTACGACCACAACCGCATATTAAACGTGTTTCATCTCTCCTTTACCTACCACCATGAGCACCACAAGTGTAATTATTCAACGATTGCATCACGAGACAATGGGGGGGGGGGGGAGGGGGGAAGGCACACTCATTTACACAGTATGCATACATTTACAACAAAGGGGGGGGGGGGGGTAGCCGGGGTCGGAGCCACCAACCAGTGACGCTATGACCTCCTCGTCCGACGAG
>JAWQFJ010022855.1:0-10000 GCA_034096865.1 Theodoxus fluviatilis | reverse complement strand
TAGGAGGTTATCCCTACGTCCCCTTGTTCTCTGGTTCATCTCTGCTATAAAGCCTAGGAGGTTATCCCTACGTCCCCTTGTTCTCTGGTTCATCTCTGCTATAAAGCCTAGGAGGTTATCCCTACGTCCCCTTGTTCTCTGGTTCATCTCTGCTATAAAGCCTAGGAGGTTATCCCTACGTCCCCTTGTTCTCTGGTTCATCTCTGCTATAAAGCCTAGGAGGTTATCCCTACGTCCCCTTGTTCTCTGGTTCATCTCTGCTATAAAGCATAGGAGGTTATCCCTACGTCCCTTGTTCTCTGGTTCATCTCTGCTATAAAGCCTAGGAGGTTATCCCTACGTCCCCTTGTTCTCTGGTTCATCTCTGCTATAAAGCCTAGGAGGTTATCCCTACGTCCCCTTGTTCTCTGGTTCATCTCTGCTATAAAGCCTAGGAGGTTATCCCTACGTCCCCTTGTTCTCTGGTTCATCTCTGCTATAAAGCCTAGGAGGTTATCCCTACGTCCCCTTGTTCTCTGGTTCATCTCTGCTATAAAGCATAGCAGGTTATCCCTACGTCCCCTTGTTCTCTGGTTCATCTCTGCTATAAAGCCTAGGAGGTTATCCCTACGCCCCCTTGTTCTCTGGTTCATCTCTGCTATAAAGCCTAGGAGGTTATCCCTACGTCCCCTTGTTCTCTGGTTCATCTCTGCTATAAAGCATAGCAGGTTGAGGAGTTTTTATCGGTCGGTTTTTCAGTAACATGAAAATCACGTTATTGTTAAAAGTAGAGGGTTTTGGAGGCCCTCTTTGGGTACATGAATCCCCAAAACGATTTTACATTAAGTTTTATCCCTCATGATCGAAGAGACGACTTAATAAAAGCATTAGGATCGATTATTATTGATAATAGAAGGGAGATAACCATCACCAGTCATAAAAGAAGGTCAGGGGAAATCTCAAAATGTGTGACGTCTGCTACTTCATTACTGGCACGGGTACAAATGCCGACGACTGCTACAAATATCAAACCATGGCATACAATGCAATCTGCCTCGTTGACGAGTGCACTAAAATATTAATTTCTTCGAATTTGAAAGCCGCATCCACGGCTGTAAACTCCATAGCTCGAAGTATGTTTACCTTGCTAGTCCCTGGATTGACTTCCGTTTGAACTGATGTTAAGTATGAGCCAATCAAAAGCGACTTCGGGCGCTGTATTTTCATGGTTGTTAGGCACAGCAGGTGGCGCCCTCTAGTGTGGAGCAGGTAGAGCGCCTTCTGAGATGCTCCAGCTGCTACGTGACCTTGACAGGAAGTTGACCTCTGCCACAGGGTGAGAGGTCACCACGCAGGAATGCTGCGATTGGTTTGATACGATGGCGGGGATGAAGCAGACGACAATGGAACGCAGGGAAAGTTTTACCCCCGGTACGGTCGTTCCTTCGTTCGTTAGTTATTCGGCAGAATAATTCCAAAAACTCACAACGGATTCTAATTAAAATTTGCTGCACGTTAAGGGCTTAACTCTCTAAATAATTAATAAATAAGACTGTCGGTGGGTATCACGTTTTGGAATGATAACCATAAAGATAACACTTTTTACTCATTACGAAGTTTATGACTTTAAACTACTGATGACACCGGGTTCCGCGGTCAGCATTCAGAGACCTCCAGCAGACACTGAAATGAACAAAGCTTTATAGGTTATGGAAGAGAAATTGTGTGTCCTTGATGAAGATTAGCTCTCTCAGATTGCTCTCTAGCTTTGAGGGTTTATTAAAAGAAGGGGTGGGGGTGGGGTGGGGTGGGGTAGGGGGTGGGTAAGGGGGTGGGGTGGGGGTGGGGGGTAAGGAGAAGGGGAAAGAGGCGAGGGAATAAGAAAGGTTGGAGACGAGGATAAAAGGATGCATTTCCTGACAAAAGTCACGTTTGAAATTTTTTTGTGGTTTCGAGGGTGGGTGGGGGATAGAGGTGGGTAGAGGGAGAGTGGTCGGGGGAATAGTGTAAATGTTTGTGAAAGAGAGAGGGAGGATGAAGAAGTGAGGATAATTAAGGAAAAGAGTGAATGCATTGATCAGGGTAGGATGAGAATGGAGGAGTGGGGAAGGGGGAGGGTGAAGGAGTGAGTTGGGAGGGATAGGAGTAAGGGTGGGGGGAAGGAAAAGCGGGTGGGGGGAGGCTTGGGGTGGGAGTGAGGGATAAAAAGTGTTCTTCAAAGAAGTGAGGACAGAGGCTGTGGAAGAATGAGTGGGGTCAATCAAATATCATCAAATCACGTGACTTCACATCAAATCACGTGACTTCACATCACAGCATGTCACATCAAATCACGTCACTTCACATCACATCATGTCACTTCACATCACAGCATGTCACTTCACTTTACGTCACTTCGCATCACATCATGTCACTTCACTTTACGTCACTTCACATCACAACATGTCACTTCACTTTACGTCACTTCACATCACATCATGTCACTTCACTTTACGTCACTTCACATCACATCATGTCACTTCACTTTACGTCACTTCACTTTACGTCACTTCGCATCACAGCATGTCACTTCACTTTACGTCACTTCACATCACAGCATGTCACTTCACTTTACGTCACTTCACATCACATCACATCACATCACATAGCATCGCATCACATCACATCACATCAAGTCACGTCACGTCTCATCACACCACGTCACGTCACATCACACCAATTAAGTCACATCACATCACGTCACATTACATCACATCACACCAATCACGTCACGTCACGTCACATTACATCGCGTCACGTCATATCACATCACTTCACATCACGTCACTTCACATCAAGTCGCACAACGTCACGTCACATCACATCACGTGACGTCACATCGCATACCATCACATGAAGTCACTTCAGATGAAGTCACATCACATAACATCACATCACGACACGTCATTTCACAAGACGTCACATGACATCACGTCACATCACTTATCATGACGTCACATCACATAACATCACATCACGTCACATCACTTCACATGTCGCCACATCACGTCACGTCACGTCACATCACATCACATGACGTCACGTCACGTGTCGTCACATCATGTCACGTCACATCACATCACGTCACATTACTTCAACTGACGTCACATCACATAACATCACGCCACGTCAAATCACAACACATCACGTCACGTCTCATCACATCACGTCACGTCTCATCACATCACGTCACGTCTCATCACATCACTTTACGTCTCATCACATCTCGTCACGTCTCATCACATCACTTCACATGACGTCTCATCACATCACTTCACATGACGTCACATCACATCACATTACATCACGTCACATCACATCACATCACGTCACGTCTCATCACATCACTTCACATCACGTCACTTCACATTACGTCTCATTACGTCACGTCACATCACGTCACATCAGATCACGTCACATCACATCACGTCACATCACATCACGTCACTTCATATTACATCACGTCATTACTTCACATCACGTCAAATCACGTCACACACCTCATATTACACTTTGTCACGTTTCATCACAACACGTCTCACCACATCAGGTTACTCCATATTACGTCACGTCATTACTTCACATCACGTCAAATCACATCACACCTCCCATTAAACTTTGACAAGTCTCGTCACATCACATCTTGTCACATCATATTATTCTACGTCACGCCATATTATCATATAATCATTGCACATCATCACGTCACATCACATATCAACGCATCACTTCACATAGTCACATTGCGTCACATCACATTATGTCACATGCATTCACAACAGGTCACCTCACGTCACAGAACATCACGATCACATAAGGTCACATTATGTAACTTCATATCACGTTACAAGGGGAGCACATCGCGCCAAAACCCGTCACATCATAACACGTCGCACTACGTCACAACACGTCACATCACGTCAACACCTCATCATTTCGCCATGTCACAAAACATAACGAGAGAGCACTCGTATGCAAGCCTCCATCAAGGCAGCCACAGAAGGAGACCACAACTCAAAGCAGCATAATTCAGGCGGTATGTTCTGCTTGCCGGGTCTGACGCTACATGACGGTTTTAGCGCTGCTAGTGGTTCATGGAGGTACGACGGAAACGCGGCTTGTATAATCTACGACGTTGTCATGTTCAACTCGTGAATGTTATTATATTTCGTGTTACATGACGGGGCTGAGGTTGTCTCACTTAAGAGGGTGTCTAGGGGTGCTCATCACCGTCCTGCAACATTCATTCACCTTCCGTGCTATCAAGGGTAAATAGGACAACACAGAAAAGATAAATGGGGAGGTTTGATTACAAGAATAACTGTATTGATAATTGATAATGGATAATTATTCTGACTCTGATAAACCAAATAGAAGTACAACACATTGATATGATGGTTTAGCCAGCCAGCCTTTTACCGAATTTTCACTTATCTGAGGGTAGAGTTCATTTCAGAGTCTGGTGTGAGGAGACAACGCCACTGTCAGAGTCGCTGATCTTGGCCGTTCTCAGTTGAGGGTGAAACTTTGATGTTGAAAGGTGACCACTGGCAAACAGGGTGGGCCGATAGGGATGGCCTGCCTTCGTCTTGACCTCCATGTTGTTGAGAAGGAGACTCACAGCGGGGGGTCTCCCCTCAGTCTGTGGACACGGTCAGGCTGTCAGGCGTGACTGGTATCTTTGCTGGTCGGTGTGTCTATCTGCGTCGGCATCGCCACGCTTCTCCCTTCTCCAAACTCTTGTGGTGGGCATTAGCAATATCTTTGGGGACTGGTGTTTTGGAAGCTATGGGTAGGGGGCAAGCATTTCCCCTCCTATCTCCCGTCGACTTGAACACAAAGTCTGAAGGCGCGAACAAGCAAAAGAAAGCGTGTTTTTATTCCCTCCTCCCGGAGCCGCTTCATGATGGACCAATGGAGATGCTGAAATCTGATCCGCGTTAGTTCTGCACACTACGCTCCAGGTTGGACCAATGGTGTAAGTTACTCTAAATTGGCGCCATAAATCAAAGCTTCTCCAATTTAGCGCCTTAAACAATTTGGCGCCTTACAAATTTGGCGCTCAAACTTCAATCCTTGGTCACAGCACAATCTATACTAATTTTCAAGGCGCAGCGGGTTTCCTAATAAACATTATTTGAGGCCTACCTGGCTTCTGTTTTTACATGTCACCATGCAAATACAGAGTATATTCTGGGGATAAAAATATCTCCACATATATCAAACGCCATACAGCAGTTGAATAGACAGTTGGTCTTCCATGGCCTGTATAATTCAGACAGCATGTTCCGCTAGCAATACCTAACGCTACAAAGTTTAGTTCATTTTAAGGCCAGCATGGTGGTCTCTGAGTGTGGAACGCAATCGCCGGCTTGTGGCTACAACGCTGCGATAAACTTTTTTTAATAGTTATAATTCCAAAACTGGATAACGCAGAAACTCCGGAATTTGAGGGACTGTCACTGGGGTCAAACATTGCACCAAACTTCGCCACACTCCATTGTGTATTTCTTGATTGATTTTGCCGAAAAGCGAACAGACGAACGAACGAACGAAATAACTGACCGATCGATAAAACACAACTTCCTTGGTGGATGTGAGTATCGTGTCCGTCATCGCCGCTGCGTCGGTGTCGTTATGGGCGTAACACAGCTATCATCGCTTAGCATTTGTATGAGAGCCCCGAGGACCAGGTGAGAAGGCGTCGATCTCGTAAACAGAAGATCCAGGGTTCAATTCGCCTCTCGGGGCAGCATTACCTCCGCCAAAGATTATTTTTGCGAGCGCCATAGTTCAATAGTGTACATGTTTGACTCTGAAAGGGATGACCGAAAACAGGCGCGCGTTCAAGATACACGCCACGGAGTGGTGCGCGCGTTCAAGATACACGCCACGGAGTGGTGCGCGCGTTCACGATACACGCCACGGAGTGGTGCGCGCGTTCAAAATACACGCCACGGAGTGGTGCGCGCGGAAGGCGAGCGCAAGTCAGGCAGCGAGAGTGGCAAGACATGATCGGTGCTCTGTCATCCTGAACGACCAAATTTGCATCACGTAACTTTTCGTGTCTCTATCTTGAACGCGCGCCAGTTCGCAACAGTGGTTCAGATGGAACACATTTCAACTCACATGGCGTCAGAAAAAAGGCACAAAATTGAGCTAGATTAGATTATCGTTGCACTGACAACAATTATCAACGTCGTCGTTGTCGTCGTCATCCTTATCTACTTTGCCTGGAAATCTGTTGCCATGCATGCAGTCAGTTTTAGCCCTGTTTACATTTTCGCCTTGCCACGCCACTTTTCTTACTCTGTCCACGTTTGCAAACTCGGCCTTCTTGATTTTATTTCACCTCGCCTCGCCTCGCCTCGCCTCGCCCCGCCCCGCCCCGCTTTTTCTTGCCTTGCCTTTTCCTTGCCTTGCCTTTGCTTTTCTTGCCTTTTTGACTCACATGCGAAGCAAAAGTGAGTCTATGTACTCACCCGTTTCGTCCGTCCGGGCGTCCGGGCGTCCGGGCGTCCGAAAACTTTAATGTTGGATTTTTCTCAGAGACTATTAAGTCTATCAATACCAAATGTGGCATGATGGTGTATGATGACAAGGCCTCAAAAAACATACATAGTGACTTAACCTTGCTTCAAGGACAAGGTCGCAGGGACCATAAATGTTGTCTAAAAAACAGTCATTTTTCACATTTTCTCAATTTTCTCTGAAGTTTTTAAGATTGGATACCTCACCTATATATGATATATAGGGCAAAGTAAGCCCTATCTTTTGATACCAATTTAGTTGACATTGCTTCAAGGTCAAGGTCACAGGAGCTCTTCAAAGTTTGATTGTATACATATTTTGAAGTGACCTTGACTCTGAACTATAGAAGATAACTGTTTCACACTTAATAATTATGTGGGGCATATGTTATACTTTTATCATGAGACACATTTGGTCACATATCATCAAGGTCAAGGTCACTTTGACTCTTATGAAATGTGACCAAAATGGGATAGTGAACCACTAAAAGTGACCATATCGCATGGTAGAAAGTGGCAATAATCACCATTGTGCTTCCTATGTCTTGAATTAACAGCTTTGTGTTGCATGACCTTGGATGACCTTGACCTTGGGTCAAGGCCACATGTATTTTGGTAGGAAAAATGTGTAAAGCATTTCTTAGTGTATGATGTCATTGGTAGGTTTAGTTGTTTGACCTTGACCTTGAAGAACACCTGAAGGTCAAGGTCATATAGAAGTCAAGGTCAAGCATGTGAGTCGTATGGGCTTTGCCCTTCTTGTTCTGCCTTGCCTTGCTTTGCTTTGCCTTGCTTTGCCTTACTTTGCCTTGCTTTGCCTTGCTTTGTCTTGCTTTGCCTTGCTTTGCATTGCCTTGCCTTGTCTTGCTTTGCCTTGCCTTGCCTTGCCGTGCTTTGCCTTGCCTTGCCTTGCCTTGCCTTGCCTTGCTTTGCCTTGCCTTGCCTTGCCTTGCTTTGCCTTGCCTTGCCTTGCTTTGCCTTGCTTTGCCTTGCTTTGCATTGCCTTGCTTTGCCTTGCCTTGCCTTGCCTTGCCTTGCCTTGCTTTGCCTTGCCTTGCTTTGCCTTGCTTTGTCTTGCTTTGTCTTGCTTTGCATTGCCTTGCCTTGCTTTTCCTTGCATTGCCTTGCTTTGTCTTGCTTTGCCTTGCATTGCCTTGCATTGCCTTGCATTGCCTTGCCTTGCCTTGCCTTGTTTTGCCTTGCTTTGCCTTATTAAACATGCCTTGCATTGCTTTCCTTCGTCCTGCCTTCTCGTATCTTGCCTCGTTTCATATTCCTTTGTCTTGTCTCGTTAAAGTATCCTTGTTCTGCCGTGCCTTGCGTGGGCTTTCCTTGTCCTGCACTTTCCCCAGACATTATAGTTTATACCCACCACAACACGTAACTGCCATCCAGGAAACTTTTACTGACTTGCAGGAGCCATTTGGACCTGGGCACAACAAGTGACGATTCAGGACACGTGTACCGAGGGCCTTTTCCCAAGGGCGTGCCACCCTTGCAGACGTACACCAACTTCGCCAATTCTCTCCAGAACCAGCATTTGCAGAGGTTCCTCAAAATAATCATCTCCAACATCGTCCTCCTCCCCACCATCATCGTCCTGCTGTGAGTTAGGAACGCTCCTGATGTTGTCATGATCTCCCTGAGTGAGTGAGTGAGTGAGTGAGTGAGTGAGTGAGTGAGTGAGTGAGTGAGTGAGTGAGTGAGTGAGTGAGTGAGTGAGTGAGTGAGTGAGTGAGTGAGTGAGTGAGTGAGTGAGTGAGTGAGTGAGTGAGTGAGTGAGTGAGTGAGTGAGTGAGTGAGTGAGTGAGTGAGTGAGTGGGTATTGGGTGGGTGAGTGAGTGAGTGAGTGGGTGGGTTGGTGGATGAGTGGGTGAGTGAATGGCTGGGTGAGTGAGTGGCTGGATGAGTGGATGGCTGGGTGATTAAATGAGTGGGTGGGTGAGTGTGTGAGTGGGTGGGTGAGTAAATAGGTGGGTGGGTGAGTGAGTGAGTGGGTAGGGATGAAGGGGTGAGTGTGTAGGTGGGTGGGTGAGTGAATGGATGAGTGAATGAGTGGATGAATGGGTGAGCGAGTGAGTACGCGCGTGAGTGAGCAAGGAAGAGATTGAGTGAGATTGATTATTGATTGACATATATTTATTTTCCATGGGAAGAAAAAGAAATAAGCATAAACGCCTGTCTTACATTCAACCCGTTTTAAAACAAGCAAACAAACACACCTCACCCCCACCCATCCAACCTCAATTGCATCCAAAATAAACACACTAGCAATGGTCACAATGAATTCATGGTTATCACATACCTCACTGAAGAAATCACAAAGGGAATATAGATAAAGATGAGAAATTGACTAGGATGACTGTACAACATACTTGTGCAGTTTAAATGTTACATTCTGCAAAGACTTCACAATTTTAGGAGAATTAGTGTGTTTCATATAGTACCCCCTGAGTGAAATAGGTTTTGTTTAAACAAAGCAATCCTAGATTGTGGCATTATAACGTTGTGTACACGAAGATTTGAATGTTTGAATAATTTTCTCAAATATTCAGACACATCACAATCCCCCCCTTTACGACACATTTATTGACTCACATGCAAAGCAAAAGTGAGTCTATGTACTCACCCGTTTCGTCCGTCCGGGCGTCCGGGCGTCCGGTCCGGGCGTCCGAAAACTTTAACGTTGGATTTTTCTCGGAGACTATTAAGTCTATCAATACCAAATGTGGCATGATGGTGTATGATGACAAGGCCTCAAAAAACATACATAGTGACTTGTCCTTGCTTCAAGGTCAAGGTCGCATGGGCCATAAATGTTGTCTAAAAAACAGTCATTTTTCACATTTTCTCAATTTTCTCTGAAGTCCATTATTGAGCAAATACACGTGGACGATGCCAACATCAGAAAGCGGAGAGAGAAGTTCTGGCGCTTCAAGCTACGAACCAACTACCCTGAAGGACTGAATGTGTTTGACTGAGAGAGAGAGAGATGGATGGAACTATGAACACTTAAAGAGAGAGAGAGAGTTGGAGGTAGAGAGAGAGGGGGAGAGAGAGAGAGAGAGAGAGAGAGAGAGAAAGAGAGAGAGAGACAGAGAGACAGAGAGAGAGAGAGAGAGAGAGAGAGGGAGACAGAGAGAGAGAGAGAGACAGAGAGAGAGAGAGACAGAGAGATAGAGAGAGAGAATACTCTGGACACTGGATGCTGAGAGAGCTCGGGCTCCGAGAACTCGGGCTAGAACATTTTTGGGGGGGATGAGGGTGGTGGAGAGAGAGGGAGGGAGGGAGAGAGAGAGAGAGAGAGAGAGAGAGAGAGAGAGAGAGAGAGAGAGAGAGGGAGAGAGAGAGAGGGAGAGAGAGGAGGGGTAGAGCTCTGGAGTGCCTACGTCATGTCATTCTGAAGTTTTTTTACGTCACGTGTTGCATCATTTATGTGTTTCTGTATTAAC
>JAWQFJ010022850.1:50000-55847 GCA_034096865.1 Theodoxus fluviatilis | reverse complement strand
AGCAGTGGCTGTTGTATTGTTGTATTGTAGTATTATTGTATTGACTGTTTGGTTGTCCAGGCCATCAAACAAAGGATCCAGACTATATGTTACATTGACCAGAACTTACTTGATCATGACATGCTAACAGTAGTTGAGCTTTGTGATGTCAGGATGGATTGTCAGTAACCATGGGATACCAGTGGAGGACTTCTCGGTCTCCAAATCCAGGGTGTAGTAGATATATTGAGTTAGGTCATGAGACCAAACCTCAGTGAGTGAGGAGCACTGCACTATGCCTAGCACTTCATCTCCACAGGGACAAACTGCTTGATCAATGGCGTGCTGTCTTTCCAGATGTGGGCAATACAATGTAATCATGTGTGAAACTATTACACTCTAAGCTGCTCTCATCACTCCATGGTGTTTAGGCTGCTCTCCTTTTCCTTTGCCATTGTGGGTACTCTTGACTCCCAAGATCATTTGTAGGCAGCCTTGGCATCCAGTGTGATTCCAAAAGCTGCTCTATCTCTGATTGACCTGAAGACTGCTCTCTCTACTGTGATTTCAGCCCATGCATTGCATGTTCACAGGTGATCATTCTGGATGTGCGAGTGCCCTGCACCCCAGTAGCCCGCCTCAACAACCACAGAGCCTGCGTCAACGGCATTGCCTGGGCACCCCACTCCAGCTGTCACATCTGTACTGCGGGTGAGGACTTTAGCTTCATGCTGATGCATCAGTGGGCATCAGAAAGTATGTCTGGAAAGTCTACAGTGAGCTGCACTGCCTGTTGGAATTGGCCAGTGGTGTTAAGATTGAGAAGGAATCATTACAACATCTTCCTTGTAGCATTTCTTATAAGCAGGAAACAAAAGTTTATTCTTTCCAATCCTGAAATTTATTAACAAAATCCTTACACAATGTGTAAGTGGGGAAAGTAATGTTGAATTGGGATCAGCTTTCCTGGAAAATTCTACCTTCTGCCCTTTCAGACTGGAATGTAACAGCATCTGGAGAGATTGTTGCTCTTGTTGTGCCATGCTGGTAAAGCTGTAGCTGAAGACCACTGTGTTTGCAGGGGATGACCATCAAGCTCTGATCTGGGATATCCAGCAGATGCCAAGGGCCATAGAGGACCCCATCTTGGCATACACTGCGGCAGGTGAGATCAACCAGATCCAGTGGTCCTCCACGCAGCCTGACTGGATCTCCATCTGCTACAACAGCTGCATGGAGATACTGAGAGTGTGACAGGGACAAAGGGCGTGAGTGCAAGAAAGCAGGAGAAGGTTCCCATGGAGGCAGAAGTAGTGTTTGGGGCTGCAGGTGTAGAGAGGGCTCGTTGTTGCCATGGATGTGATGGACAGAGAGGGACAGCTGGTGTCTCTTCTTGCCCTCATTTGGGAACCTTTCCTGACTGTTGCCACGATGAAGGCTTACAACTGGATTGCTGCAGGTGTGTGGGAGATTGATCTCCCATGAACAACTGGATGCGTGCCAACAAAAGAGACTGTATCATCTGCTTGCAGATTGAGCATTTCATGCCCTTGAGTGATGTTGTGTTGTGTGGAAGAGGTTCATAGATCCACATGAAGTAACAAGCAATGAATGAGACTTCAAACATGACAGAAGTAATGATAAAGGGTAGGAGGGAACCCTTCAGAGTGTGGATGCCTGGGAGCTTGCTGCAGCTTTGAACATAACATTTTGTGCTGAAGAAAAATCACATGACTGTGTGTGTTGAAGTTCACTACAGTGGAAGGACTGGGTGGATGTTGTGTAAACAAGCCATAACTGATTTCTGTTTTGCTAAACGTGGTCATCATTTGTCTAAGACTCCAAAATGAGCTCCACTGTATCTACCATCTGGTCTAGGTTTGTTGTGTGATGGCTTTCCAGGGGAGTATCAAAAGCATTCGGATACAAGACTCTCACCTCTATTATTGAGTTACTTTTTCTCCTGAATCTGCCCTTTCCAGTATAAAAAGAAGAAGCCAACCATTTGTCTGGGAGTACTAACTCAGTTGCACACATTGTCTGGTAAGTGCTCCAGATTGTTTTGGAAAACATTGGAAATCTTCAACTCAGAACTATGTACAACCTTCAGCAGTGTGTATGTTTTAAAAGAGAGAGAAAGAAATGATAGTATAAAAGGCAGTGGCATATTATAACAGCTTCAGAATCACATGAATGCAATTGTATCATTCAGCTTTTGGCTTGGTAGCTGGAAGTTGGTGTATATAGACCTGAACAAAATTTGTATCATTTCAGTTTGTATCATATTGTGTGTTTACCCTCTCTCAGATACTGCAAACTGACACTTTCAATGACAGCAAATATATACTCTAGACCTCCTTACATTGACTGGAAGCACTGTTGACCGGGGGTGGGTGGGGTGGAGGGTGAGATGGTGACATTTTCTCTGAAAGTATCATTTTTAAAAATCTGAAAATATGTAGAATGTGATAAATGATTAGCTCTATGCATCTTTGCCACTTGCATGATATTGACTACTAAGTGGACAGCTAAGACCAATGGGCATAATTAAAATAATGTTATTGGGAGTCAACATCTTGGAACAATATTGATATGTGATAACCAGTGCATACATCAGTTCTTTTCTTCTTGACCACATGGGTAAGTAAAATGAAACAAGCCCAGAAAGGAAGATAACTGGTATGTGTGTCTGGGAATCAAAATATGTCTGTGCTGTTAATGCTACGACCGTGTCACATGATGATATGATATGCCTGGTTGGTGAAATCATCACGCTGGGATAACCCACAGAAAGCTGCTCTGTCTCAAATTTTGTAAATATTTCATTTTTCATTAAATGTAGTTTGTCAGATGTAAATATTCAATGCGTGTTGTGGTGTACTTCTAGAGACACATTGTTGTAGTGGAAAGCATGTGGAGTTTTCATTTTTTTATATTTTTAAACCAAGCCAGAGGATGTTTCTGTAGCTCTTGCATCAGTCCCATGGGAAATTTTTTGGAAAGATATTGGATCGGTTCCATCTTCCAGTGATATTATGGTAGTTGGCAGACTTTTCAAACTAAAGTAAAGCACAAAATAGTTTTCTAAAGTAATTTGGTCGCTGCTCCATTGTTTCAAAACTGTTTTAGATCTCAGAGCTGAAATCTCTCTATAGCTGCCAGCTGGAATGCTACAATGAAGCACATCAAAGTGAAAAGTGAAATTTGAAAGCCACTTTAGTAGGCATGTGGCAACAATATTTCAGTCTGTGGGGTTTTGTTAGAGGTTTTGTTTGGGGGGGGGGGGATAATGGAAAACATAGCATTGAACCCCAAGCATGGGTTGAAGATGAAGGACACATCTTGCTCAACATGAATACAAGATGGGTATATTTGTGCTGTCTACCCAGACTGACCTTTTTTCTAGCTAATGCTGCCAAGCCATGGGAGAGATCTGCACTATCAGGAGCTTAACATATTTCATGTAATGAGAACTTGAATTTGTTAACATGTAGTCAAGTTTAAAGCATGGAAGAAGAACCATTTGGCTTGAGATAAGGATATGCTCTCTCACTTCGAATTTTTCCTCTTTTTTTTCTGGATGTCATCTGTGAAAATGAGTTGATACTGCATGAATATGGGACACTTCCTTTCATGCTGCAAGCTTTTCTCCAAGCTATGATGCTGACTTGCATGAGTCTGAAACATTCAGTGACGTGCACATCCAGACGGAGCACAGGGAGAAGATTAAACGGTGCAGTCAGACCAGTCATGAGACAGTCACTAGCTGACATTTACCATTTCATTTGAGACTAAAACTCCTTCATGACTGAAAGTTTTACAGGAAGTGATCAGGTTTTAATGCCATGATTTGGAACTGGATGTATCTGTGCACTGAAGAGGAAAAAATATTGTGCTGATTCATGGAAAAAGGTGTAAGATTACCATTATGCTACTAGTGTCAAATGGAAGTGCGGTGATGAGGAAAACCATGTACCATCCTTAAAGTTATTTTGCTTAGTTTTCTTAAGAGGCCAGTTTTTCCCACATGCTTAGCGAATTGGGTGAGGGAGGTAGTTGACAAGCCATGAATCCATCATCAGAAATTAGCTGGTGTTAATCCTAAATGTATATGTTGTACATTTTAAAGTATAGTTTCGAGTGAAAGGCCTTGATGTCTAATGTAGAAATTCCTCCTTTTTGTATGAAATACTGAGAGAAAAGGGGAGCTTTGTTACAGCTTATGATCCCCAACCAACATCCAAACTGCACAAGTTTAGAAGATAAATAGTTTCAAATTTGACCTCTGGACCTGCATTTTAAATGCCGAATGAATTGGTGCATTTCTGCCTCCTGTAGTTTGACGACCTTGTCACATTGGCACTGACATTGAGGCTTCAAATTCTGACTTTTCTAAATCCAGTGACTGAGGAAAGAATCCAGTGACTGTTAGAAGACATGGAATGCTAGTTATCTAAATGTGTATTGAATCAATTCATGAACTTTGCATCCATTTGATAAAAACTTGTGATGAACAGACATCTTAAGTAAATGGGATAATATTTCCATGGCCTCATTGACTGGAAAAGGATTGCGGAGTTATGCATATTGCATTTTAATTGCTTATTATTGAGAATATTTAAATCATTTGCATGTAACTGTTGCTGCTCATAGGGTATGTTCATTGTCAGGTTCCAAGTGGACAATTTCATCGTCAGCTTTAGCATTGTCCTTGGCATTTATTTTTACAATTCAGAGATTAGATATTGTCTGTTTCCTATTGTCCAGACCATCTGCTTTGATATTTTTGATTGACATGTCATGACAAATGTAAACATAAATTTGCTTTGTAAATACCATTTGCACGTTCTGCTTCTCATCTCATGCAGCTTCAAGGTCTGTAATAAACAGCGTTGAGAAATGTGACAAGTTGTCATATCTGACTGGTTGTATGTTTGTGTTTGAGGCCATCTGACTGGTTGTGTGTTTGTGTTTGAGGGGACCCCTTCATCCATAAAACCAAAATGTGACGCGATACAGCAAAACCTGCATGAAGTCACTGGAGCAAAATGCCAGAAAATGCACTTAGAGTGTTTAACCTTACTTTTGTCAAAATTCAGTGTTAGCCATTTCTTGCTTCTTGTACCAGTTTTCCAACATCTCCAAGAGTTCTGTACCCAATTACAGCCTGAAGAGTGGTTCATTTCAGATACATAGAAATGCTCAAATTTCTGTGGGGTCCAAAATGCACCTATTCTGCATGGGTTGTTGAAGATTTGAATCTCCCACATCATCATCATAATCAATGCTCATTATAATTCTGAAATCACCCATCTTTTCTAGGCTTGTTCTGCCCACTCACCTTTATCCCATTGTGAAATAACTGTGTACAACACATTTGACCCCCATCTCTAAAGACTTTTTAATATCAAAACTTACTGCACCCAACATATGTTAGACACTACAACACACGTTGCTGTACTGCAGTCACTACAACACAAACGTTGCTGTACTGCAGTCACTACAACACACGTTGCTGTATGGCAGTCACTACAACACACGTTGCTGTATTGCAGTCACTACAACACACGTTGCTGTATTGCAGTCACTACAACACACGTTGCTGTATTGCAGTCACTACAACACACGTTGCTGTACTGCAGTCACTACAACACACGTTGCTGTATTGCAGTCACTACAACACACGTTGCTGTATTGCAGTCACTACAACACACGTTGCTGTATTTCAGCCTCTACAACACGCATTGCTTTATTGGAGTCACTACAACACACATTGCTTATTGCAGTCACTACATCAAACATTGCAATGTTTCAGGCTCGGCAGGAGACCACCATGGGCAAGGCGCAGTCCACGCAGTCGAGGGAGCT